>KZ506408.1:143926-162092 GCA_002844005.1 Limosa lapponica baueri
TTTCTTCTTTTTATGGTCAGCTACAGACATCCAGGACACAGGCTGTAGCTGTTTCTGTTTGAGAGTTGCTGTTTCCAAACATTTGTTTTAATTTTCACTGTGGTATGAAACACAGAGGACTGCAGCCACGAAAGGACAAGACACTGCTGTTGAAATTCCAGGGGAGCTATAGTAACTGTGGCCACCTATAGCTGTATTCTGCACCCAAGCTCCTACACCTCACACACAATCCAGGAGCTCCTTTCAGTTCTGGGTTGTGTATCACGACCTACCTCCATCCCAAGGCATTGAGCTAAATGAGGAACAGCAGCTTTTAGAGAAGGGTTCCTAAGTTTCTCCAATTTCGATGTTCTCATGCCTTTAATAGTGAGAGGGTTGATAAGCAAAATGCATTTTGTTTTGATGTATGGATGAGAATCCTCTATTTTTATCAAAGACCATCTAACACATTACAAAGTGTGAGCTACTTGGTTTTACACATGCAAATATGCATGCAGTTAAACTGCAACTTCTGTACACTGCTTATACTGTACATTTAGAAAGCGTAAGAGCTCACTGCGATTAAACAAACAAACACTTAAAACTACACTCATACCTTATTATCTCAAAGGACCTTGAAACAACTTTGCAAGATGAAATCACCAAAGAGAGGATTACAACATAGGGAAACTTTTGCATGCTTAGCAAAACTGAATATTGCCAGCAGTGCAATGCTATAGTTGCTAATAAAAAGCCTCAGGCCTGAGCTACAAGATACTGTTTTCTTCACCTTTCACTGACCTTACAAGAAAAACATATATAAACCTTTTCTCTTTTTTAGCAGGAGCAACCCGAATCAGGAACTTTTATTAGTGCTTCCTAAGGTCATGAACTTTTATTGAAATACTAGACTGTTTGCCATGTAGTGTCAATAAGCTGCTGATTAAAGGTCTCTCAAGTCCCATAGACATGATAGACCGTGACAGCTTAATGACCAGCTTATATTATCTGGTGTAACATACTTCAACAAATTAACACTTTCTCATTCCAAATTAGTCTTCAAATTTATGAAGACGATAAGAAACAAGACCGAAAGACCTTAAGCTATATATTAGATGATGAACTGAAACAATAGAGATGACAGTATCACCACCATGAAGTCAATGAGAAGCACGACCTTCAGTACACATCGCAAGTTGATTATCAAGAGTGCCTGGGAAGTAGCAGCCCACAGCAAGCGCTGCCTGACCAGGCAGTAAGACAGCAGATAGAACACCCAAATTCTCACCATGGTTTTGCCACTGACCTGCAACAAGACCCCGCAACAGGTCACGTCCCTTCTGTGCCTCAGTTTTTCCTATCATCTTTTGTCTTGTCTAAATAGACTGAATTCTTCAGGACAAGGCTTGTCTCAAAGCTGATGGTCGAGTACAATACCACCCCTATTGTATGAGGGGGGGAAAAAAAAAAAAAGAAAAAAGAAAAAAAAAGAGAGCAGTTTCTCAGGCTCAGCAAGGGTAAAAGTGTTGATGAAACACTAGTTTCTTACTTTCAATTAAACAACAATTAAACAGGGGTTTACAACAGATTATTGCTAGGTCAATTCCACTTTAACATACTGAACAGAAAACAGCATGTGAAAAAGGATTTAGTAAAGATTCCATTTTAGCAATACTCCTAACACACATTTGGTTTCAGCCATACACTATTACAACGGGTTACAAATCCACTGCTTGATAGATTTTAAGAAGTCTAAAAGACAATACTGAAGGAGGGAAAAGGGAGATAAGTGCAGCTGTAATGGAGTGGCACTGTTGTCGTATGATAAAAAAAACCTAGGAAAAAACCCAGAGTAGACACAAGAGAGATGCAGAGGGCTATCTTTTCTAGTGGCCTGTCTTAAATGCCACTAGAAAATAAACCTAACAGCAGCCTTATCAATCATTCACACCTGACAGACTTTCATCAGCATCAGGATATTAAAGGCTGTTTTTATACCTTTTAGTCACAGCAGACAGCTATACTTTAAAAGATGCAATTACCTTGTCTGACAAAGGTAGACCTTTTTTTTTTCCTTAATAAAAACCTGAGAGTCAAAGAACAAAAAAAAAAAATAAAGAACATAAAAAGTAGGATAAAAGGGGTTTATGTGACTCATGCTGTCTAGTTCCTTTTCTCCTTGCCTGTCCTAATTAAAGTGCATTTGGGATCAACATAATTAAGTCTGATAATGCCACAGAGGATCCTAAGAGAGCGAGGACACTAAGCTTGTTTGCTACAAGCTGCATGTCCCTGCCCCTGCCTGAGTAATCTGAAGCACTGACTAGATTGAGAACTGACCCTTGTGGTATTTTGCCACCCTCCGACATCACAAATAAAAATCAGGGAATTCCAAGCAGGTACGAGCTGAGATCACGGACAGAACCCACACAAGTCAGTAAGAGATACTAGCAACAATGTGAAAACAAATGAAAAGAAAACCCCAAAATTGTGCAGAAGCTCCTGTTAACATTTCTCTCTGTGGCAGTACTAGCTATCCATTATCTTGTCTGTTCCAGATTTCCTCATCTGTTCTGCATGTCCACCCATTTCTCAGAAGAGGAGAAATTCCAGTATGAAGTGACGCTTGGAACAAAATCCCTGTCCCAGGACGGCATTTTTCTTCCATTTCATTTCCACTGCAGATTGCATTCACAGCCTCAGATTATTTTAAAACAAACAATCACAAAAAAAAGAACAGTAACTTGTTCCACTGTGCCCTTAGGCAGCAACTGGCTGTAATTGGCTCATCCAGGGAAACCAAAAAAACATTTAGTGACCATCCCATCCCCTGCAATATGACATCCTATGAATTTAGTGTTCAGTGACAAAATGTTCATTCTTTAATGTTCTGACAATCCTGTTAGCAATGAAGACCGCAAAACATATCTACCTAGAGTTTTCCATATGAATTATCAACTTTAGGCAGCTACTACTAATTTCATATCATTTTAACTGAACATTTGCTGTGCAGTCCCAATGGTTACTATGTTTAAAGGATAATTTCAAATTAGAATGTTCTTGGTCTCTTTATTTTTAGGGCTGGGGTTTCGGGGGTAGTTTTTTTTGTTGTATTTATTAAGAAAGAAATTACACTTACAAATGGGAGGATTTTTAGAAGTTTCACTTCTCCTTCCAAAACATCGACTCTGCTCATTCAAACACTTTTACTGATTCCCATAGATTGTCAGTAATCACAAGACATCAAAGTAACTTTCACATCAAAATTGGCAGGGTAGTTAAAGTGTATTAGATACCTGAAATAACACGCAATTTTGAAAAGTTTGAAAGCTTGAAGGTACTGTCTCCTTAAATATTCTTACTTCCCCCCCCCCCCTTTACAGTCCTTTAAAGCATTTTTGGGAATCAGTAGGAGAAAAAAAAAAAAAATCAAAACACAAGCTCCTGATGACCATCTCTATTATGTTTACCATATACCAAGGCAATCCTCTGCCAGGTCTTGCTCCACTTGAAAAAGCAAAAGAGTAACCATTAACTCAGATACTCACCAAATTTCCAAAATAATAATGGAATAGTGGTTTTTTTTCCTCCTTTCAGAGGAGGACCAACAAAACTAGAAAAAAAAAAAAAAATAATAAACCTGACAGCTGCCTTTGTATTCTTTATAAAATAAAACCTGGCAGATGTTAGGAAGATTACTCTTATTATTTCATGCCCCAAGATTGCACTTCCATTGTGCACTTCAGGTGCTCTTACAAGACACCCACTGCATTTTGATCAAAAAAGATTCCCTGAGGACACAGACACTGCAGCTGTGCAATGTGCAGTTGAAACCATTTTGATTAATGTCAACACACAAAGTAAAAGCCCTATTCTTACAGCAACATTCACCCACAAGTTCACTCGTACCTATCCTGGGCCCCATTACTTCCAGCAAGACTAACTAGTCTTGAGCATTTTGCAGGAATTTGAATTAAGACACTCTCATAATTAAGTTTGGAGAAAGTAGCTTTAGTGAATCTACTAGGATGACAGTGGGAATGAGGAGAAAAAGGTAATTTTTCAGGTGCCTGTCCCCTATCTAGTATCATTCAATGTTTTTGTCAATGACCAGGATAAAGAAAAACAGCATGTTTATTAAGTTTTCCTATAGCAGTTAGAATGAAACTTCAAGTTTATTTTAACAGAGATCTAGACAGAACGAAATCATCCATTCAGTGGAAACAGCGTACAAGGAGCTGTAAGCTGACACAGTCAAGTGCAGAAGCGCAGTGCAGGAACAACCGAGCACGTGGCAATTCCTCACAGAAAAGGACCTAATATGGGATTACTCAGATGGCTGAGGCTTGTTAAGACTCTCATTGCAAGTAAATTCTGCCCAGACTTCAAGGTCCCAGATATATTTTATATATATATACACACACATATATATATATACACACACACATATATATAGCATTTATACATTTCTGAGGAGGACCCCCCACTTTCGATAGTTTTCCTCAATCCAGGACAGCAACAACAGAGCACTCCTGCAATTTCAGTCACAGTAACTATGTGCCTCTCTGGCAAATCCAGAATCACACACTACTTCCTTACTGAGAGGGCATAATTTAAAAAATTAAAGATTAAAACAGTAACAAGCGTTTGAAAGACCTGTGGTAAATTGTAAGCTGAATGAGTCAAAAACTAAAAAGCTACTACACAAAAACCACAAGCTTCATTCATGAGCTTAAAAATGAAGCAATACAGCCTGTAAAATATAGAGAGTAGTCCTTATCCTACATTTAGTCCCTGTAAGGTTTAGCTGGATGTTACATCTAGTTTTAGGCACTTAATTTCTACAAAGACACGGATTATTTAGAGTATCTGAGAAAGCAAAGGCATGATTGCTGGCCTAAAAAAAATGAACAGGCCTAGGATCTTTATTTACAACCACAAAGGACAGCAAACTCGTAATAGCCTTTAACCACTGCATGGAGAAAAAGGAATAACCTGTGGTCTGTGTTCACAACACAAACAGCAATAGGCTGATACATAATCAAGCAGGATTCAGACGAGGTATCAAGTACAGCTTTCTAACAGGAGGACAATAAAACACTTCAGCTTCTCTGATGAGTCCCTGTCCTACTGCTTTCCTGAGGCAAAAAACACAACAAGTAATTCAGCCTTCCCTGTATGATCCATTACTAAGTTGCCTCCCAATTCAACAACAGGCCTGTGTTTTCAGTGAACTTTCTTTTGCTACTGGTATAGAGACCCTTCTTGTTAACTTTCATGTCCCTAGCCAGTTTGTACTGCAGCTAGGCTTTGGCCTTCTTGATAGCTCCCCTAGTGCCCAAAGGATGCTTTTATGCACCTTCTGTCTTCCCTGTCCTTGCTTCTATTTTCTTCTGTGTTCTCTTTTTACATTTCAGTTCACTAAAACTCCTTGCTTAGTTAAACATCCCTTCCCCTGAAATTCTTAGTCCACCTGCACAGTGGGATGATTTGTTGCTGACTTCTCAATCAGCTTTCTTTAAAGGCCTCAATGAAATCAAACTATTAGCAGTTTCCCATTATCAAGTATCAGCAAGAGAGGTTGATTTGGCTTCAGAATATTTTTTGCATCTTTCTGAGATTCAAGTTACAAGTTACAAGGTGGGGTTAAAAACTCTAAAAAGATAAATATTGAAAAAAAAACTAACTCGTAAAAATAAGTTATAACTGAAGCTACTATAGACAAACATATAAACTGTCATTGCAATTATTTTGCCATCTCTCACCCCATCTCCCACACCTTCAATGAACAGACATTCTTCACTTCTGAGCTGAAAGCTTTTTTTCTTGTGGCAAGAGCCAGTTGAATGTATTGAAAGGTTTTGTGAGCAAGACAAAACAGTACAAACTGAAGAGACTAAAGTAAGACCCCAAATGTAGCAGTAAACACTAAGGATCCTTTACACCTCAACACCCTCAGTATTATTGTTTAAGGTTGCATATGTTTTTCTCCCTATAAAAAGACAATAAATTTTTACCATGATGCAAATGATCACTTCACAAAATCTGACAGTCCTAATTTTGTGCCCAGGTTGAAAAGGGAGCTAGTTCACTCCTCTGAACTAGCATCTTCCTGAGGATGTAAGTGCCTCTGTCCTATAACTGTGACAGACAATAGATCCACTTAACAATCATGGGCACTAAAGGCCTAACATTGTTAAATAGATTTTCATGCTGTATAAATTACATCCCAACTACCTGCCATTTATAAGCTTTTTCTCATGAACCTTGTACCTTCCACACAATACAGTGGTCTAGAATACAAGAAATTAGTGCAGTTTGCATTGTAGTAGCAGATTATTTTTTTTTTTTAAAAAAACCTTCTGACTCCTACTGGTAAAGAGGCAAAGAAGCTGCACGAATTGAAGAAATCCGAGAGAATGCACTATTGCAAAATGTTCACAACTGTCACACTCATCACTGCATTATCAACATTGCATACTCTAACTCTCTTCAGCCCTTGCCCCAGAAAGGATCAACAGAATATAGTCTCAATTTTTAAGAAGCACGTAAGATACACAAATATTACCATAAAATTTTATTTGCAGTATATCACTGCTTTATCCCCTAATTCCTTTCTTTTGCATGCAGTTCTCACTTCCCTTAGGAAGGTTACGTTACAAAGAGTCATATTTAAATTACCAGAAAGAAATAAAACATAACTTGCAAACATAACAGATGCCTGGTAGTTACATTTATAACGGAATAACCACGATTTTTGCCTCATTTGAGTGAAAAAGACAATTTATAAAGAAAAATCCAAACATTTCATAGCTTGGTCCAAGAGCAAAGCAAAACAGGTCAAAAAAAAATGCAAGAGTAAGAAGCGCTGAAGAATTTCTGTGATATAAAGCAATTAAAAAATGTGTGTATACAAATACACATATAGATGCATGCATTATTTTAGCATAGGTCAGTTTATTCCAACATTTATTAATGAGAATTTGCAACAGTCTCTGAATAGCGGGAATAATAGTAGCACCTGTCCAGACAGGATTTAATGCTCAAGAACCTTTTAAGAGGAAAAGCAGTGACATCTTCCCAGACTACTCCAGAAAAAACAAACAGAAACTTTTACTAGTCTGCACTTTATCTGACTCCTACTCCTCATGCAAGAAACAAATGCATTTCCATCGGCTCAGCGGGAATGTCAGTGGGGTTCCCTACCTATTGAGAAAGAGCCTGTTCCTTCAGGTCACCACCGTGCAACTCCTTTTGATTAACAAGGACCAATACTACTTAAAACCTTAAAGCCTTTCTTCAAGTCTCAGTACCAGAAAATTAAAATCCTCAAAATAGAGGCATCAACTCTTGAAGGTGTTTTATAGACCTTGTAATAATTATGTTTTTCCACAAAGTTCTAGCTACTCATTATTGTTAGCTCTAGCTAACTTTTTATTCATTATTTGAGATACTAAGTTTTGCTTGGCTCACCAGTTTTCACAGGCAAAGAAAAAGCTAAAAATTAGTAGTCCAAAATTCTCACAATATTAGCTTAAATTATGACTAAAATTTAAGTCTAGTATCTTGGAGCCTTGGTATATTTCAAGGCTTGCACTAGCAATGATAGAAATCAAATTGCTGTGACTGTATTTTATTACTCCATCTTACTGGGCAGCTGATGTTTTTATTAATAGGTAAGAAAGCAATCTTGCTATGTCTAAGAGATCAATCTTCTCTTGAACTTGTACAGCACATCTTAAGAAGGGCAAACAATTGTCAGCATAATTAATGCCTGTCTCAGCATCACAAAGCTCTTTATAGGACATGTACGGTAACTAAATAATTAATAAGCATATAATTAGTATGTGCAACATTAAGCAACAAGGGAAGATGTGCAATTTCCATTTTGTCTTAAAAGGTCATTGACACGAAAGCTTTTAGAGCAAGACAGCTCATGCCTAGAAGTTCTGGGAAGAGGTTCCTGGTTGCTGGATCCTTAGTGACCCTATTGCACTTCCAGGTCTTGCAGTAGGCTCTGTAAACTAACTCAGAATAGTAACAATAATTTCTGCTGATCAGAGGTGTCCTACACCCAGCCACAGGTCTCCCAGAGCAAATAAAACAAATAATGATGTGTGACACTAATACACTGAACAGGCATATAATTCAACAGTAATTCAGGAATTCTTTAGGGTGAAAAACCAAAATAAGTGCTCCAACTGTTTCCAAAAACAAGTCAACAAGCATTTATGTAGTCTCACAAATATAAACTATGTGCCTTTGTAACTTGATTTATACACAAACAGTATTGAAGGCAGTTACAGAATGACCAACTAATCAAATACAGAACAAAATGCATCTCATTCCTAAACAGACTTCATATAAGATGCGCACCAAAAAAAAAAAAGACTATGAGATTTAATGTAAGATTTGTGTACTCATTTGTCCAAGCACAAGCCAGTTCTCCATATGAAAGGAGAAGAAGACTGATAACACTGGCATAATTTTAATAGGCCAAAATGAAACAGAACATGGAAAAAAGTTCAGGAATAGCTCTCCATTATAAAGGGAATGCAGTTATTTATAGCCTTGGTTTAGAAATATTCATTTTGATCATCTTGGAATACTGCTGAACAGATGTCCAATAAAAACCCATCAGTCTTGACAATAAATTGGGAAGGAAAAAAAAGGAAGGAAAAATTAACACCCAGGAAAAAATGGCATACAAAATAATTTAGGTCCCAGACTGAAATCCCACTGCCTTTTCATAGAAGACAATTTTTAATTTCTGAATATGTATATTAAACACCCACTATAAGTCACACTGCTTTTGGCAGACACAAATGAAAACAAGTGAGACAACAAATCACATTGAGCACTGAAAGCGAGGAAAGAAGTCAGGGGTTGACGAACAGAGAAGCCAAGACCCATCACGAGAAACTGCAACGCTATGGCCAGAAGCTCTGAAGCAAGAAGGGAGTCTATGCCAACCAGCAAGCATTTGGAGGGCTTCAAGGGTAATCCATTGGTCAACTGCATTAAAAGCAGGTGAGGAAAGACAGCACCCTGCTACTATCTTATAAGTAGCTAACATTGCTGCTTCAGAATGATTCTACAGTTAACATTCAGATTGTACACTGACAGAGAAAGACTGTTTAGAAATCAGCTAAAAATTCAAATAGATAATGCAAAAGAATATTTTAATATTTTAAAACAAAAAACTTATTAGACCTGAAAAATAAGACATTTTTACTGTCCTGTAAGGGCCCTAGCAATTTAACAAAAGGTTTGCCATCCAGATCAAGAGATCAACAGGTTTCTTTGATGGAAAATCATGGAAGTTATCACCACAGAGTAATCAAGAGTCTAGTTGCTTGGAAACTTGCTTAGAGATCTTGTTCTGATTAATTTCTCAATTTGTCTGAGCCAGTGGCTGAATCTCTCCTGCAGACAGAGTGAGGAAACTAAACACATTACCAGCCAAACAAGCAATTCCATATTGGAACAGCAAGGAATTTAGGAATTTATCTTTATCTTTCCCATAAAGATAACTAAAAAATAAAAATTAGACACCTTCTTGGTAAACTTTAACAAACTGGCATTTCTAAATTAACAGATTCTTGGTAAACTGGTTGACCTTAAAGGGAAATTTTCCTTAATTTATTATTATTGAAATGGTTTGATTTGGTAACCTACAAAGGTTACCAAAGAGACTCTCCCCCACACCACCACCCCAAAACCCCAGTATACTTTCCCCATCTGTGCTTTCCCAGGTGGATGCACAGTTTCCGGGATCCTTGCCTGGACAGGTACAGCCCCAGCAAGCCTTTGATCAGCTTCCAGCTGACTGCTCAAGAGGATTCACTTTGGGCTCGCGCTGCTGTAAACAGCATGAAAGAAAGTTACTCTGCGCATAGGGTCACATGAGAGACTCTCATTTTCAGAGAGTAACGACCTGTCTGACGTAAGCTCCTGTGTACTGCTTCACAGTCCTGAGCTTCTCTTGCTATAAGGAACTTTTTTGTAACTTATTCAAGTAAAAATTGTCAAGGGCCAGACTGACTCATCTACCACTGAGACTCAAGTGTGGTGTCCCAAAGGAACTCAATATTAGTACTTCTCCAGGCTGAGAAACTGTAGTGGCATTTACTGAAGTACTTTTGCTGCTGTATTTCCTATAATTACTTCTTCAAACTCTAATCTGTTTTGATTGGTATAGGTCCATGGCTAGCAAGGAAGCTATCAATGCTTCCTTTGGGGAGCTCAGGGATACAGTTTCACACAAAGACACGTTTAAATA
This sequence comes from Limosa lapponica baueri, assembly GCA_002844005.1. NCBI lineage: Eukaryota > Metazoa > Chordata > Aves > Charadriiformes > Scolopacidae > Limosa > Limosa lapponica. The sequence goes on from KZ506408.1 coordinate 154,188, forward strand.
AGAAGCACATTTTGCAGACAAATTGACCGGTGCTTAATATATGCTTTTATTTTTGGTTTGCATCACTGAAAATATCATATTAGCAGAATTCTGTCCCTCCCCACTTTAACTGAGAAGTTAATCTCAGCCAGCCTACTTAACATCACCTGTATCTGAATCCCTGCCCTGCATATTACCTTCACTAGAAAAAGTAAAAATCAGCATGAACATCATACAGGAAACAAGCTAGAAAAAAGCTTCTCTGTCCCTTCCCCTTAAGATCATGCCAGTCAAGGAGCAACCTGTGGCTTGTAGGGAGCAGGCAAATTGCCCTTAGGACACAGAAAGCAAATGGGTTATGAGCTATTAGATACCAAAAGGCTTAGACTTGGAGAGGGAAGAAAGAACATTGTTAGTTAAATCCACCCCTGAAAATCCTCAACAAAAGGCAACTGTCCTTGCTAGCAGGCAGTTTATCTTGATGTCAGATCAATCGGGGCCACTGGTGGTTCAAAGGCTGCTGCACTGATGCCTCAGAAAGAGTTGTCCAGCTCATTCCCGGTCCTAAAAACTCTCTTCCAGCAATCTGCAGAATTTCCCAGTCCACTCAAGAGTCATGCAAGAAACAGCCAAGATGACAGCTGAAGAAATGAGGGTAAAAACTTGGATGAAAGCCAGCAGTTCCCAGAAATCGTATCTTAATTCTGTCTTCCATTCCAAGGCAGACTACAGGGCAACACGCACTAACCAATTTCTTAGTGGAACGTTAATCCCTTCAGACAGAGATTGGGAGGAGTAAAACACAGGGAGTCCATGGAGGCAAAGAAAATAACCCTGGAAGAGGCAGATGTAATGGAGAGGTGACATTTTCAGCTTTATTTCACTTGATTGGACAGAAGCACACATCAGTTGGGCCTTTTGTCGAGAGCAAGGGAAGACTAGAGATGACAAGGCAAGTGAAAAAAAATAACCTAGACTAAAGAACAAATTCACCCAAGAGTTTATGTGAGGCTAAACTAGATCGCTGTACTATTTATGAAACAGAAAAAGACTTAAATGACTGGCTACTTATGAGTAATTATCACAGCTATTATAAAAAGATTTGTGAAGAGAATTTTGGCTGTTATATAATTATCCTATGGGTCACCATCTGTCTTTAAGTCTTCATAAAATTAAACATATGTTGTTTTCACCAACTGTTGTAGTAGATTCACATTCTCATCCTGCTTACGTGCTGCAACATAAGAAGTCTATTCATATCATTGGGAATACGTCAGAGCAAAAAATCAAGTAGTGCTCTGCTGGCAGTTTCTTTTGAAAGCCAGGCCACTTCCTCCCATGTTCAACTAATAACTCAAAGACGTAGACCTATTGCTAACTCATCATACATAGCTCTGCCCACTGCTTTGCTGCAGCTTTCCTTTGGCAACAGAATTATGATCTGAAGGATTATGGGATGCTTCAGTTATTCGTAGCTTTTTTTCTTTTTTCTCCCCTCTCTCTCAAGCTCTGGAAGAGGACAACTCGGAGCTTTAACTGCTCAAAGAGTTCCTGTCTGTACAAGATCCTCTGCAGCAGGTTCCCACACCATCCCTTTGGGCAAGGAGTTACTAGTGAGAATTCCCAACATTGCTCATAGTCAAAGATATATATTTGTTTTCCTCCCAATAAATATTACAGATGTGGGCCAAAGGGTTTCCAAATCATTAGAGAGTAAGGAGGAGGGCGTAACACATTTGGCACCTTACTTCCTCTGTATTCCTGCCAGCAGGTCAGCAAAAGTTTGAAGATTACTCTTTGAGTGGTGCTCCAAGAATTGTCACACAGAAATGCCATCTTTCAGTCCACTGGTGGGGGACAGTACATGACCAAGATTTTGCACAATTCAATATATCCCTCCACCCCCCAAAAAAACCCCAACAGTTTTAAGTAGTCAGAAATTACGCTGGTTGTTCACATATGCCTTGCTATTTTGGCATACCAGTGTAAAAAATACAAGCCAAAACAAAATTAGTGGTTGAATCAAGGAACTGCATGGAAGAGCCAGCTGAACTCTCCAGAAGCAAGATCACGTACAATATAAAATATGATCCTTTACCCATACCTGCATGTAGCATTCAACTCAAGAGCCCTCTGAAACAAACTATGCCTCAAAACATCAAGCTAACAGTGCTGCTGACAACAAGTGAGAGTTCAAACCAAACTGCATTTTATCAAATAAAGCCAGACCTTTGCATCAAATCTATGTTTATATTTAATTTCCTTCATGTAAGTGCAGGAGAGCTGATACAATTTGTCATAGCCACTAGGACAGCTACAACAAAATTAGCTGAAGTGGGCTGTCCCCTCTTTCCAAGTGCTTACAGAAGGAGCAACAACCTCAGAAATTGTACAACCAAAGTAATCAGATTTCATTTTTTCAAAATTGCAGAATTACCATTTTTTAAAGTGATGACTGGCAATTAAAAAAACTGCCAGATATAAAATAATCCTAATTAAAAATCAAATAAACTGTTGATTAGGCACTATACTTGAATCATTGCCATGTTAAAATTGATGACAAGTCCTCCAAATTTAAGCCTCATAGAGAAAATAGGCTATACACCTTTAAACGAAACTGTGTAATGCAACGCACCAAAATTATATAAACAAGAAACAACAGTAACTTGGTTCCAACACTGGACCCTTTAAGCAAGAGCTATGAAATGTGTCTTATACAGAGCCACACACGCTAACCGATCCTGGGCAAAATTATCTTCATTAGCCACTAGCTTCAGGTCTGAGAATTACACAGTGTTTGCTTTGTGCACCCACATACATGATTAATAGGTATTTTTAAAAGTAGCATTCCACTCAATTGAGAAGGAAAGACACAGTGTGTATGGCAACAGCACCCAGCCTGGTTTTGTTCTGCAGGAACAAAAGGAAATTACAAGTGCACAACCCAAGGATGGAGCAGGAGCTGTCTGGGCACCGAGCCTGCAGCAGCTTGGTAAGCAAGGCACACTCAGGCCACCTGTAGTGCTTTCTATCCAACACCGAGCTATTAAAAATACTAGTTTTTGTTACTGGCACCAGGTGGCATAAGACGACACAGTACTCGCCTCACCTTTCCTGCTGCAGGCCAGCAAGTCTTGCTGTGTCAAATACAGACCCAGGTGGCAAACGGAGCTACAGAGTGGCTCTTTTATCCTCCCCTGCTTCCAAGCTGTGGAGATGTGTTCCTTTATGGCAACCCCCAGATATCAGCCAAATTAAATCAGTCTGGGCTCAGCACTGGGACATTTGGCCCCAAGGCACTCCTTATTTTATAGCATTGGGCAGCATAGCAGGGACCAACTGATCAGTCCGCTGTCAGGAAATCTAACCTATTAAGAGGTATTTTTGGCAAACCTCCATCAATTCTTTCTCTCTTCCCAGACCCAAATAAGCTTGCAATTGTTTTGCATTTCACCACTCCAAGAGTAAGTAGAGAGGAATGCAGGAGTTATGGAAGAAGTTTTTCAAACCCTCTCCAACCTTCAGCATCCCCAGGTTAGAGCTCTTCAACATTTAACAGCAAAGTAGCCAGAGAAAAGATCATCTGCAAATTGACACACTTTCTTCAAACACCCTTGCTAGTAATGCTAAGTGTCCCCATGTTAATCCCTTTCTGAAAATGCATCATTTCTAAGATATTTTAAGTTAACCTCCCTTTTTGGTTACTAGCTGAATTAAGAACCACAGCAGTAGACAGACCACTCAGAGCAACAGCCATCTCTACTTAGGGTATAATATACAGCATAAAACCATTTGAAAAAGTTTTTCAATTAATGAATAATCATCATAAACTTGCTGAACTTCATGGCGATAAGGAGATTGAAGTTGCATGACCTTTGTATAAAAAACTCAATCTCCAGGGCTGATACATATACTCCAACTTAATCAATAAGCACAAGACTGGAGCACAGCAATAATTCCAATATATGAATAAAATCTCCTCAAGTAAATGAATACCAAGGCACAATTCAGCAACAAATTCAGCGTTAGGAAAAGATTATTTCTTTATCACTAGCTGCTATAAATGTATTTTGATCAGCACCCGTTTGCTGATCTTGAAATTACTTTGCTTCTCTACAGATTATTCAAAGAAGGTGGAAAACAACTTCTTTGAAACACAACCCAAGAAAAAATTACAGCGTTGAATCTCAGCTCTTGTGAAAGGTTTTAAAAGCATTCACCTAAAATTACTATTATGCTGTCATGTAAAATAGGCTTTAATAGCCTCAGTGTGAGTATGTCTCTAACAATAAAGCAATTTCTAGCAGACTCAAAAATACAGCTCCTGGGAGAAAATATTAAGGTAAGGTGGTCTGACTCCATCTGATTAGAATAACCTATTCATTATAAAAGCAAGAGTACTGGCCTTTTCACATGCAGGTAGTTCTAATGCTCTTGTATAAGAAAAATACGTTCCACCACATCACTCTTCCCAGCAGTGCTGCTTCTTTCCTTGAGGTCTGTTGAAAGCACGAGCAACTAAGAGTAGTTAGAGAGAATGACAGGAGAGCTTTGCAGGTAAAGAAAAGTAGACCTAACCATATCTGAAGAGGAACTCAAGATCATGGATGAGCTAGCAACAAAAAAACCTTTGCAACAAGAAGTCTGCTTCTTCAAGAGCATAGGGTCATATTTCATTCCCAGTCCTTGCAGGAAAAGCACATCCCTAAGAACAGGGCAGGAATGCAGTGTTCGAAGCTAATGAAAGGAGCACTGGAAGGGAGTGATTCATGAGTGAGCACAGACAAACATCAGCCACCCTACGCTCAGTATAGGCAGAACACAAAGATTGTACATCATCATCAGTAGGTTTGGGTGCCCCGTCCCATTCAAAAAGCTAACAAAAGTGAAAAGGCTGCACACCAGCTATGTAGAATTTCTCTTGGCAATGTTCATGCATTTAATTCACATACTACATGCTTTATCAGAACAGGTGATGAGGTAAATAGTGGTACTGCTCAAGAACCAGCATTAGCCTTCCAAGTTTCTAGCAGTCAAAAACTGTCCCAGCTAAACACTGTACAGATGCATCTAGATCTCCAGCCCATCTCCTATTTGCTTCTTTCAGGGTGCGTGATCTCACATTTTGCATGAGAATGCAGGACATTTCTTACTATCACAGAAGAATGCAGGGCACTTCTTACTATGATGAAAGCTATCATTTGTCATTAAGGGTAGCGAGACACTGGAACAGGTTGCCCAAGGAAGCTGTGGATGCAATCATCATTGGGAGATGTCCCTGCTCATGGCGGGGTGGGGTAGGACCAGATGATCTTTAAAGGTCTCTTCCAACCCAAACCATTCTATGATCATGAGTACATGTCAATAATGTCATCTACCCAGCAGTAAATTCAAAACATCAATTCTCTCTTCCCGCAATGCTGCTAAGGATGATCTGGTATAGAGGTAGGAGGAGCTTCCTGCCCTATTCCATTAAGTATACCTGCACTAGTCACTGTGCAAGCAAAAGAAAAAAAAAAACCAAACAAAATCAAGCTCTAATGCAATCCTAAAAAAATTTCCCAGAAATTTCAGGTCAAAATAACCCAGACCACACATGTTACTCTGAAGGTCAATCACTAAACTCTATTTCTGAGGTAGAAAGCAAAAATGCAGGTTGCGTTTTAAAAAAGCTCAAAGCAGGTTGCTAAACAATGCTGAAGTGCAGAGATTTTCATGTTATGGAGAACTGCTGATCTACTGAAATGAAGCAAGAAACAAAATAAAAGCTCATTGTATAATTATACTAATACACAGCAACCTACTCGAGAGAAAAAAGGATTATGTAGTCTTGCAGCAAACAGCTCGCATTAAATAGAGAGAAAAAAAACACAACTGGGGACAAGCAGGAAATACAGGTAGCTAAAAAGCTACTGAAGCAAAATAGACTCAATCTTCAATAAAGTTGCCAAACATCCACCAATTATCACATCTGCATGGAAAAGAAGCCTTTTTAAGTTTCTACCATTTCAAATTCACTGCCCCATTACACCTAGCTTGCAAGCAAAAACCGTGACAACACCACAGAGCAGCTCCACTACGTTCTCTTACAGTTGATCCTGATTTTTCCTTTCAAAGGTCACACGCATGCACATATTGATGTCCTCTCTGGACAGGGTTTAGTCTATGGTTATGCAAATAATTTTTCATCAGTAACAGTCTCAGACCTTCCCTCCCTCGCTCATTCTGGTTCCACCCTGGGACAGAGGCTGCTTCTTCCTCAAGGCACTAGCGTTACTCTTTCCTCAGCTGTTCTCTAAACTGAAACTATGAATTATATGATTTTTAAAGGAAACAAAATAAGACATAAAACCGAAAAGCTTTATGTATGTTTGCAACCTACATCATTTCACCATTTCAGTTTAGAGAGCTGTCAAACCAAAATCTATGCCAGTACAATTAACAGTGTCACAGACCAGCAGATGGTGAATCTGCTACCAAGACAGCCAGTCGCTTCCTATTACACCTAGCTCAAACTCACTGACATTTTTCTCAAAGTAAAGATGCTCCTCAAAAGAAACTAAGCACCGTTAAAGGGGACAGGATTTTCTATTTTGCTCTGCAAGGAGTTATTGAATGTCATTAGAAGCACCAGAAAGAACAGTATTACTATATGACTATTTGCAACTTAAGAGCCACCAGGTACTTTGAATTCAAACAGCAGACACGTCATTCACACCTCACTGCTGTCTGATGGATCTGTTCGGCAAGGACTAGAACATACTTGACAATGATCGAGGTGCAACAAGTAAGCATTTATTTTGCACACACAGCACTTAAAAGTTTTGATCAACAGATCAGTCATCAGTGCTGAAGAAAACAAAGAGAACCAGCACACTCCAGAGGAGTCTTTATTTTCTGCTTCTCATGCCTCCACCACACCTTCAAAACTCCAGAGGGAACCCCAGTGAGGAAAGTAATCTTTTCCAGTAGGCACTGTCACATGCAATTCACTCCATGCCATGGGGCCCCACTAGAGAATTATTGTCAATTGTGAGAAGCCGTTTGTGAGAATATGTTCCCACATCATCAGTGCCAGTTTACATCAACTTAGGACAGCAGCAGCCATTGTTTGGCACTACCCTTTCAGCTGGCCACCAGTTTCACTTCCTGAGAGCAGCTGGTTCCCAAAACCTTAAAGAAAAGCTAATTTTAGCAGTGGTGAGAAATCCTAACAGATTTCAGAAACTCGCTGTGATTGTGTGTCAATATCATTTTCCACATTTCTAAACGTCCAGTTGGCTTCTCCGTGGCTCCTATGGACGTAGGCTAGGAATACTGCTCATGGAAATAGCCTGCAGAATTCCATTTTTGGCCCTCCTTACCAAGCTACAGTAGGTAACAAACAGAAGGGGAAGCAAAGGGAAATCATCCTGCAATATAACCAAGGTGAAATGACATTTGGAGTTACCACTTCTTTATGTACACATCTGCCCCTCTTCCTGATCAGAGATGTAGCCCAGATCTTCAAACTGAATTTTTTTTTTTTTTTAAAAAGGATAAAATTTCCTGTGCTCATGATGAAAAACACAGTAAAACTAAATTTAATTGTAGCTTTCATATAAGTGTGAAGTATCTTAATGCTGCATCAGAGCTGCTTTGAGATACACACTGCACTGTGGAACAGCTAGGATGACTCCAACATACAAGGACAACTCCTCTGCAGCTTTTTAGCTTTTATTATGAGAATTGATTCAAATAACAATAACCAGATGCTCTAGTTGTGCAATGAACTCTTAAAACATTTGCACATGTATTTTCTACAACAGTTGAGATCTCGCCCTAAGTGACGTGTTTGGTTGTTCCACAGCAGAGAGTGCCTTTACTTTGCATTCACATACACAGCCAAATAGTGCTTGTGTAAAGCAGCTCAAATGCACTACACTT
>KZ506409.1:42029-69263 GCA_002844005.1 Limosa lapponica baueri
AGCAAAGGCTTTGAGTCACATAGATTGCAGGTGTCCACACCAACATAATTTTGCTTTTCAACTTCTTCAGTGAATTATTGAATAGCTTACATGCACATATGGGAGGCACAAACTGAAACTGCAGCTGCTTCTCTACCAGTCTCTCTGTAGTTTGGCAGGTGGTTTCTTTGTGTAGATTGCATATGTGCTGTTCTGCTGCATGTTAATTTTAACTTTTTTCCAAGTCATGTGCATCCTAATACCATATTTTCATCATTCAAATAATGCAATTGCACATATGCATTATGCTCATGTTGACCCTGTTGTGTGAAAGCTGTTCCCATGGCTATTGTCTTCTGGTATGGTAATTATTCAGAGTTGAATAAAAACCTAAAATAAAATTCAGTGTATCCTTTTAACTTTTAAATTCATAATAAGGGTGTCAAAGTTTTGTAAAACTTGGTTTAAGCTTGAATTAAGTGGGCGATTCATTAGAATGAGATTCTCTTAAACTTATTGGTGTTTATTTCTAAGCTGAAGTCACTGCAGCTGTTAAACTGCCGTGGCCTTTCAGAACACTTGCTTGAAAGATGTTTAGAAATGTACACAGGGAAGACACTTGTTTCCCATGACCATCAGAGTTATATTACAACATGAAAAGGAATAATCCATGTCACAACTAGCACGTCTGTGTGGAACTTTATCTTGTAATGACTCTATTTCCATCCACATGTAAACAAAAAGAACTCAATTCAATCATAGTTTCCACTTACTGACGCTGGCCCTTAAAGGCAGGGGTGAGGTTTCCTAGAAATTACCTCTTGGTAGGTTGAATTGAGTGGCTGACAGGATATTCATAGAACACATGTAGAAAAACCCTGAAAAACAGAACATGCAATTCCTGGAAAGTAATCTAGAAATTAAAAACGGAAAAAAAACCATAATAATCAATTCCTAGAAAGAACATGGAAAAAATCCTAGAAAACAGTAGTAGAATTCCAAAAAAGGGGGTAGAAAATTCCTGGAAAACAGTTGAGAATTCATGGAATAATCTTATCAAAGAAAGTTTCACAAGTGTGATATATCGCTTTTTTCATCTTGTGATAACGTATATTATTTTTGTTAGGTTTTTTATTCACTTCCACCATAATTTCCCTAACATAATTGAATGATAGGGAACTATCAATAGTTTTATTATTTTTACCAGAAGAAGGAAAATATAAACAGACTGTGTTGATTTTATCAGTCTTTCCAGAAGCTGATCTGAGTCTATTTCCCTGACTGTGCTTTCAAAAACAATCAGGTTTGCAGCATTATGACATTTTAAGAGAATTGTCACAATGCACCATTCTCCATGCACTTTTCCATGTGTGGAATAAATATGATAGAAGCCAAACACATTAAATGTATTCCATAGGAATCGAATAGATACCTGTCCTGCATGTCCACTTCAGTCTTTGCCGTCAGTTGAAGAGCTCCTCATTTTGAAAAGGTTGCTACTAATGGAGAAGCAATCCTACACGTTTCCTGTAACCACCTTTTCATGGGGTAGTCAAAGGACGTTAGGAACCAGCTGGTGGCTGAAGTAACTCTTGACCCACCAATGAGTGCCATTTCTCTTGAGGTCCACTCAGCTCGCTCTTCCTTATGTGACAACTGCTGTAAGAATTATTTGTTCTGATTGCCGCTTCTTCCATTGAAGGAGATCTCTGAGCTAGAAACATTCTAGGTAGGGATAAAGTTCTTTTTCTCTGTGATCTTATCTTAGAATTTAGTATGAACTTCTTGGGCTGTATTTTGAATAAAAGAAGTAGAAAAGTCTCACAAATAAAATGGAGGTTACAGGAAGGGTGGGTTTTAAGATAGTTGAATGCTTAGCTGGAAGAAATAAGTTCTCTCAATCTGCTAGAAAGTTCTGTAGTGGCACATGGCAGTTTCTTTAAGTATGTTAAGAATACTGTGAATTTCTCATCAGTATTTTGCTAGATATTTTTATCATCTGAAAACACTGGGGAGAATGGTGATTCCATTGCGAAAACTGAAGCAAGGCTTGTAAGATAAGAGAACAGCTTTTATTGAACAGCCAATATCATTGGGAAAATGAACTTTTGCATCCTAGTGTCTTTGCCAAATCATTGCAGCTACAACAACGTTGCTGAGGTACTTCCCGAATTCCAAAAGCAGGTGACTTTTTAATGGCTATATGGTACTTAAAATTTCTTATTGAATTAAAGGGAATTAGTCTATTACATCGCTTTCTTTCCTGTCTCCTCTTCTTTCATTTTCCTCAGGCTCTAGCAAAGAAAGCAAGAGATGGAAAACTGTTACCGGAAGAGTACCAGGGAGGATCTTTTAGGTAAAACTCTACAGCATTTAATGCATGCAGTGTGGGTTCAGGTCTGTTTTATCCTCGGTTATTCTGCCTTTTAAAATCTTGCTCTGTTTAGGATGAAACTCCATGGGATGATTCTGAGGGCCAAACCCTGGCTGGTTTCTGTATCAGGGGAAACAGTTATCTTGGTACAGTTTTATTTCATCTGAGCCTGGTGTTAAAGCCATGTTTTTTGTACCAAGACTGATCTGATTTTTATTTTTGCACCTGATTTTTCCCAATTGCAGAAGACTATTGTTTTTTTTTAATTGCGATCTGTTGTTAACCCATTGATAATAGTTTCTAAAGAAATATTTTTGAAGGAGTGTTTTGGCAGAGATACTGAAGCAGACAGTGATATCTAGTTTGTCTCCAATTAACTCTGCAGAGGAATGTATCTAGAGGGGCAAAGAAAAGATACAGCAAAGTTGTTGTGTTAGCTCTTACAGTTGACTTTTAACTGACATTAAAAACTGAGTAGATCAATTTTAAATAGTAGCATATATTTAGTAAATATTTTTTCTGTAAAGGGTACTCCGCAAAAAGAGATGATCTCAGTGATGAGAAATAAAAGGCATGTGTAAAACATTAGCATAAATGTATCAACGCAGTTGCACAATTAATTTCTCCCCAATTTTCTAAAACTCTTACTGTACTGTATTTTATGACACAGTATCATCAAGCAACATTTTTTTATTAACAGTAGCTTAGCTCACTTTTTGTCAATTTTTTTTAAAAGCTAATTCCGAATGTTTATGTTAATCATTTCTCCTAGAATAGATAATTTGTGGTGAGAGTAATACTACAGACCTCTGCAGAAACACTGCTGTCATGTGTGTGCCTTGGTTGCAGCTGCCTGGAGTACGTGGCGCTCCTGCTGGAGGAGTGCTCAAAAAAAATCCCTGAGCCTTTCAGCAGAAAAAAAAAGTATGGAAATGCAGCAGTGGAGGCCGGGACGTGTTCATCACCACAAATGGCCACTCAGTGTGATTAACCGCACATTTCGCTGGTAACAGATGGCAGTAGCGAGAACAGCTGTGTGGGGTGTGACCTGCTGGATGATCTGCTCAGCCTGGTGGCAGAGCTGTGAGAGAAAGCAGAAAGGTGAAGGAGCATCAGGGCGTCGGAGGAGGAGATAGACTAGCGGAGCTGTGCTCTGCCCTCTGTGAGACAAACAGGAACAGAAACGAGGGAAAAACACCAGCCTAAGATCAAGGGGATCCTGTCTCCTTCCTCTGCCAGGCTGAGAGTAGTAGCTTAAAGGAGAGTGAATAGAGGCAAGTTCGTGCTTGGGACAGCAGGAGAAACCCCTCCTTGCCCAGCTCACCCTGCCAGCTGCCTCTGTACAACAAGCATGAGGCTCTGGATGTGGAAAGCCAGTCAATGGATGATGACTGAGAAGTCAGTGTAGAGAGAGAGAGAGATCTTACTGTAAAGAAATGGGACTTCTATAAAAGGTGTGTTGTGATCTCAAAAATCCCAAACTTGAGATTCTGAATGTGCCCAACTGAAATCCAGTTCAGATCTTTTTTGAAGTTAACAGGTTTGTCTTTGGGAAAGAACTAGATTCGCAGTAATCATTGAATATACATTATTTCTTCTAGGGGATGTATAATTTCTGACACTGCTGGTAACTCTTTTCTCTTTCATTTAGTATCTCCAATCTGGGCATGTTTGGTGTCAATGACTTCACTGCAGTCATAAACCCTCCGCAGGCCTGCATCCTAGCTGTGGGCCGAGCAAGAACAGAGCTCAGGATTGTGGAAGATGAAGAAGGGAATGAGAAACTTGAGCAGCATCAACTCATGACAGTGACTCTTTCAAGTGATGGTCGAGTGGTAGATGATGGACTGGCTTCAAAGTTTTTGGAGACCTTGAAAGCCAACATAGAGAATCCAGTGCGACTTGCCTTGTGTTAAACTCAGTGAAGATTCCTCTTTGTTTTGACAACATAGATAACTGTTACGTAATTGGGGTTGTTTTTCTGTTTAGATGAGTAAATAGTTACTGTGAAATGGACATTTAAAGTATTTAATTTATTGAATTAACATGAAAAAATACTAATTTTCATGCTTTTAGTCTTTTGCAGTGACCAGGTAAGATAAAGATAAAAGACTTTGAAGTTAACATACTGTATTTCTTTAAACACTTAGCGCTAATGGCACATAATGTTTGCATAGAAAAGTTAATCTCCACTGTAAAGGAAAATTAAAAAAAACTTTATTAAATTTAAAAAATAATCATGGAATGCTTTGGGTTGGAAGGGACCTTTAAGGGTCAGCTAGCCCAATTCCCCCTGCTGCAATGAGCTGGGACTTCTTCAACTAGAACCAGTTGCCCAGAGCCCCTTCCAACATGACACTGAATGCTTCCAGGGATGGGGCACCTGCCACCTCTCTGGGCAACCTCTTCCAGTGTTTCACCACCTTCACTGTAAAAAAATTTCTGATTATAAATTATATCTGATTTCTACCTTCCTTTAATTTAAAACCATTAGCCCTCGTCTTACCAGTATAGGCCCTGCAAAAAAGTCTGTCCCCATCTTTCTTACAAGCCCCCTTTAGGTACTGAAAGGCTGTGATAAGGTCTCCTCAGACCCCTCTCCAAGCTGGCCAAGCGCAGCTCTCTCAGCCTTTCTTTATAGGAAGGGTCCTCCATCCCTCTGATTATTTTTGTTGCCCACCTCTGGACGCCCTCCTACAGATCCATGTTGTTCTTGTGCTGAGGGCTCCTGAGCTCGATGCAGTACTGCAGGTGGGGTTCTTTCGTGCACTGAGACGAGGTGCTGTATTTAATGGGAAACACTTAGCTTTTAGAGTGAGGAAAGCAGGAACCATAATGGAGCAAAATGCTGCTATGAGTTCTGGTCACTACTGAGGTAACTGAGTCGCTAAATTATATTGCTGCAGTAGAAAGGCTTTCACTTTTCTAAAGACTCTTCTGGCATGTTGTGTCATCCAATTTAGATTGACATACGGTTTATAAGATTTTGACAGATGTTTCAATGGCTTTCTAGATAAGAGCAAAGACATTACAAACCAAAGAAGTTTTGGGTTAATTTCATTTGCCTCACAGATTTAACTGTACGTTATCTTCTCCTTTACTGTAAGCTACACTGAAGAAAACAAGATGACTGTGGAGGTGAATGGGGAAATGACAGGAAATTCTGAGACTAAATTCATAGATTAAAAAAGTAATTTCTCAAAATATTACGTAATCTGGTGAAATCCAGAGATACATTCATATAATTGCAACTCATTAAAACACATGTAAACTGTATGTGCATCTATTTTTTCAAGTATTTTAAGCTAAATGCAAAATGTAATGCCTTGCAGAGGGGTAGAGAGGAGAATAAATTTGTCTGAATAAATGCATTCTCCACAAAGGATGGAATCTCAGTATCATTGACTTCTATTATTTCATGGAAACAACATTTAGTGCAAATAACATTTTGTGGTTAAAAAAAAAAATCCTTATTTGGGAGATGATTACTTCTTTTAAATTTAGAAGTTGCCCCAACTCATGTTTTCTTCAGTACCCCAAAATTTAAAATTTTTTTTCAGGTGCTTTGTGATATATGGTGGTTCATACAAAACCCAAGTTAATTGTGCCAGCAGTGCAGCCAGTGATGAAAAACTAGTTTGAGGTTCCAGTATGAAAGGTCAAATTTTGCACACCAAATATTTGCTCATTAATGCTGTTCTTTGTGTGCATAGAATAAAGATGTAATTAGAAAGCGTTTCATCATCAGGATATATGAAATTGTAACTTGGAGGCTTAAGTGCAGTGGCCTGAAGTTTAAATTAGCGGAAATAGATTGGGGTTGGGTTTTTTTCTTGTATGTAAATATAGAACCACATATTGGATGTGTTTGTAATGAAATAACTGCATTTAGAGGACCTGGTGAGAATATAAATTGTCAGTAGAATATTGGGAGTTTGTCTTATTCTAGTTTGTGCAAGTACTTTTCTTTTTTTTTAAGATTTGGAGAAGTTCTTTGTTGAGCTGTTGCCATAATTAAAAAGCTCATTGCAAGACAAAACCTTTAGTTAATACTGAGTTGAGAGTTTTTGCTAAATGAGTTTGTTGCTTTGGCTTGTTCATCTAACAGTAGGAAGAGATTTTGATTACCAAATCTAGTTTGCTGTGCAATAATGGGCATATCCATTCTGTATTTCCAGTTTCTCACTGATAAATTATATTCGAGATTGAGTACTGAAGATTAATTTGCAATTTTAAATGGTCAACCAAAAATTTTTCCAAAGTTGTTTGTCAATCCCATATTACTTTGAAGGGAAAAAACCCACCAATTTATATATTGTCATTAATAATGTACAAGAAGTTCTCATTATTTGTATGGCTAAATCTGCTCTGCCCAAGAGAATTTGCAGACTAATTTAAAATCTGGTTAAAAATCTGTTCTTCATTTTTGTACTTGGTACTCTACTGGCTGTGTGCTCCTCAGCATTTGTGTATTCTGCTCTTTAGCTGGCCACAGTTAAGGGCTGCATTAATTCTGCGTACAACTGTAGTTCTGCTTGTGTGTGTGTTGATGTAGGGCGAGTCCGTTTTGCTTTTGGAGCCAATGGGGGGCGCTGTTGTTCATCAGTAGGGAATGTTTGTCATGTCTCATTCACGTGGGGACTAACATCCATTATACTTTCCCTGTTCAACACAAACAGGTGAAGAAAATGCAACTTTTTCTTCAGGTTAAATAAACCTTTGCAACTTTTGAACTAGGCAAATCTCAGTAAGGCTAATACAAGCTTTAATTCCAATTTCTTTACACCTGCCTGCTTGCCAGCACTGTCATTTAACATAAAGATGCATTCATGTTGATTTTTCAGTCCTCAGCCTGTGAAGGAAATCTCTGGGATTCAGATGTGATAGCAGTCACATCTCCTTAATTCAGAGTAATTGTACTGTTTGGCAACATCTACTGCTTCAGCAGAACTGAGACAATACAAGGTACCCATATATATTTAAATAAAACATTGAATATCTTCCTGAACAATTTAGGGGTTTGGAGGTGGGGACAATGGATAAAATGGCAAAGTGAACCACATGAAATAGTTAAGCTTACATTTGAAGCAAATTTGCCTTGAAATAAAAATTTCAGATGAAAAATATAACTTTTCCCGTCTTATTCTTTCAAATGTCTTCTGTCAACATCCTTTTCACATATCTAAGCAAGAAATACTGTGAAGACATCTACTTTCTTGAAGAATTAAAAAAAAATTTAAGGAGTGTGCTAATATCTGCCTTTAGGATATGCTTGGGGAAAATTACTTTCTTCATATCGTTTTCCTTTGCAAGAGGCATAATTATTAAAAAGTAAAGGGTAGCTCTTTTGGACTTCATGGTTGTTGGCAATGTGTGTCACACTTCAATTCCTAGTGGCACTTTCAGAATATTTGACTTGCTTGGATCATTTTTCCTGCAATGTATGCCTTATGAAATAAAATTTCTGTAATTAATCTCCCTACGTGTAATCCCTGAAAGAAACTTACTGCTGTTAAGTGAATGCTCAGTGCTATTTTCACAAACCTTTTGTCCACGTGCTAATCTCCAGCCATACAAACTACAGCAGGTGCTCTTACTTCAACTAATGATCCGTCCCACTGAATACAATAGAATTTTGAGGTGGAGTAGGGAGCCATAAATATGATGAATACTCCAAGAAACAAAGTCTGAACATGCGCTTCTATGTGCCAGGTTGTGCAGAAAGTTGCATATCGATCACATTGAAGTATATGCAATTGCAGAGTGAGTGAGGGGGAAACTAATTCAGAATTGTTGGAACTAAGTGTCATGCCTGATGTGTCTTTCATATGCAATAATTTGTGCCAGAAGGTGATGGAAAATAAAGAAAGAGGCGCCATTAAGATTTATCATGTAATACTGGTACATGGTGATGACCCGTAGGTTTGAAATTGGTTCTTTTCTTGTTTGTTATTTTTTACTTTCTTGGCTTTTGTTGTATGACTTCTCATCTTTCTGCTGAGTTTTTGTCCTGGATGACATCAGATGATAACAAATACTTTTTCCTCCCTAAAATCCACTGAAAATGTTGTGCATTGTAATTCCGTTGAAGGCGGTGGCAGTGAAGCCCCCGGTAGCAATGGCTGTGCAGTGACCAGTGCCAGGTGTTCGGAGGGGTCGGTCTCTCTCTGTCGGAAGTGCTCATTGCAAGCCCCTTTCGGTGCCACGCAGTTCATCCTGGCAGCCTCAGGTGTGGGTTAACTGAAGTGAGGTTAATCTACTTGTATATACTCTTGTGTGTACTCTTGAGTTCAATTCAAGCTTAAGCTGATTACTGTTTGTACTGCTGCAGGGTTAGTAAATTATTGATTAGATCATTGTACCAATTATTCTAGTGAAGAGAGTAACTTTTTCTGCCTTTTGTGTAGGTAATACTTCAACATACGTTCTGTGCAGCTTTCATGTTGTGGAAGGGCTGTTCTCAGCCTCTTCGTGGCTGATTTACCTTAACTGCTCTGATTCATACTATTTTGTTCTTGAAATTAGAGAATGATTTTATTTTTTTTTTTTCCAAGGCTTTGAAAGAAAATATCCTTTCACTTCCTATGAAGTACTGCGGCACAACTAATAAAACTTAACTAGCAATCTACCCGGTCTTAATGTGTTTTTGAGTTTTCCAGATCAGCGGAGATTCTCATCTAGTCCATCATAGATGAGAAGGATCAGAAGCAAATAGATATTATTACCTTTACCCTGAAGGTTGCTTATAAGCAATCAAGCATTATCATTTAAGAAGTGTCCTAGCACCTAGAATTTCCTGTTCCCCAATACCTGTTTGTAGACTGCTGTTTGTATTTCTTTTTTTGTTTGTTTGTTTAAAGAGGTATTGAATTCTATGTGAACAGTCACATCGTGCTTTGGTAAGTAAGAAAGATGGAAAAATACAGCTGTTCGGTGTATGTTCTTGTTTGTGTCCTTATAATGATGATGATTTTTCATTTTTCTTAAAGCTTTTCAGTATTAGCCTGGAATGAAAGGAATAGTCCAATGAAGTGAATAACAAAAGAATAGTCCAATGAAAGATGGTCCAGTAAAATTAGAATAATGTTCTGATAACCCTTCCTAAGTAATTTAAACGTTCTGATCCTTCCCTTTTAGTCTTTGTGTTTACAAACTTCTAGTTTATGAATGTTTCCTTTTTTTATTCATCCAAACAACAGTTGACTAGATTTCTCTGTTGGTTTTAAGAGGCAAGGCCAAACCTTCGAGAATGTGTCATTTAAAGTAAAGCCCTAACAAACATGAAAAAATAGAACAGCTAGATACGTTTCTTGCAGAAGGAGGAGTGTATCTAAGATGAGAGTGACGTTGACCTCGAGATGCAAGGAAGATGAGCATTGCTGCAGGAGCTTAATTAAACAGATGTTAGAAAAACAGAGAAGTATCTTCAGTGTGTCTCCTGTCAGTTTCCTTCTGACTATAGTAACGTAGCGTGAAAAATGAAATGTTCTGTAGGAAAGTGCATGAAGTGTGCTTTTGTCTTTTGCTGTATTTTGTAAATTACCAAAAATTTTTACCAAAATTTTTTTTCCAATAAACTGTATTAATCAGCCTATTAATCTCTGCACATAGAGCCGTTCATTGACTCATTCTTCAGCACTGAATCATCATTCAGCCCTGAGGTACTCCTCACTGGTGGCTTTGCTGGCTGTAAGCTTTGATGGTGCCACTGTTCTCCATCATGTCAGGTAATGAAAGACTTGTTTTAAAGGGAAAACTGAAACACAGAAAGGCCAGCAGAGGGCAGACTGAGCAGCCTGGTTTTCTGACATTCTGGCTGTCTTTAAGTGTAAATACAGTCAATGAACTATTTTAGCATGTAGATATTCTGCATACTAAATGTATGTAATACTACTACATGTAGATAGTTATTTCAAACTATAGCTTGATGGTTTGGTGTTTGGATTTGAAGTTATTCATGTCAGGTGCTTTCTGAACCAAGAAGGAATGGTAAACACTAACTTGATTTGTTGGAATTGGAATGGGATGGAAGCCTCGGTCAGTGTATGACACTTCTGCAGAACTGGATTGTAGAATATCTCAAGTTGGAAGGGACCCATAAGGATCATCAAGTTCAACTCCCTGCTCCTCGCAAGACTATCTAAAACCAAACCATATGACTAAGAGCTTCATCCAGATGCTCCTTGAACTCTGCCAGGCTTGGTGCTCTGAACACTTCCCTGGGGAGCCTGTGCCAGTGACTGACCACTCTCTCAGTGAAGAACCTTTTCTGTATGTCAAATCTGAACTTCCCCTGATGCAGCTTCATTCCACTTCTCATGTCCTGTTGCTGGTCACCAGAGAGAGGAGATCAGCACCTCCCCTCTGCTGCCCTCCTTGAGGAGGATGTAGGCTGCCCTGAGGTTACCCCTCAGCTGTCTCTAAGCTGAACGTTTAAACCAGGCGGCCACAGTTGCTCCTCGTAAGTCTTGCCCTCAAGACCTTTCACCATCCTGGTCGCCCTCCTCTGGACACACTCCAGGACTTTAATGGCAATTGAGTTCTAAAGTTCTAAACTTACAACCTCTTGTAATTTCTTTCTTTGTAATCATACTTGAGTAAAGCAGGAGGAAGTTCATGGTAGCCTGCTGGAGATTTGTAGAAACATGCTAACCAGGAAATGTTCCAAGAAACACAGAAACTTGGGATTTGGGTGAAGCCCCATGTATTGATAAAACTGAGATGCAAGTAGGTTCCTGGAGCCTCGGCTGGCTACTTTGCGTAGTTACTTCACAAAATCTGCCTCACCTGTATCAGTGAAAAGCCGTTGCTGTTTGCTTGATTTCGGTTTGCACTCCTTCCCTTTGACGTCATTTTGCTTTGTCTTGTAGGTGTCAAAGCGGGTAATTATTCAGATACAATAACCATATTGTTCTTCCCTCTCTCCGCAGTATTTGTCTTACCGAGCAAGTTAAATATTTGTGTCATGAGAAATAACTGGCTGGAAAATGACAGACTTCTCTGTTTGTTCATTACCTGTACTAAGGAAAATGATTCATGCTGTGTCAATGAATGCCACGATTTATCTCCTTAAAGATTAGAGATCAAGAGAAGATTCTCTTTCATGCCTCAAAAGTTCCTCTCCCGTGGCCCACACCTAGATAGGAAGGAAGGGCAGCTATGAATATTTTTATTTCTGCTCACTGTTGCATGAAGTGTATCCCGAACAGTTAGTGCAGCAGATCTTCTCCTGCAGTCTGATGATTTTCACGCTGTCTGTTATCATCCCATACAACGTGCTGCGCGTTGCGCTTTGCAGGGATACGAGCGATTGAACCTTGTAGGATACTCTCTGTTAACCTAGTCATCAACCAATTCCTGTTTCAGCTGCTTATCTTAAGAAAATATATATAACTATGTTAATTTTGCAACTTGGGTGTGCTTTTAATTTCTTCCCTGCCAAATAAATTATAAGCTTTAATATCCATGGAGGCTTTGCAGCTGGTTATACTGGCTGTGTCGAGTCCCAGCCTCCATTAGCAGCATGCACTGTGTTCCTAAAGGTTCCAGCAGGCAGCATCACGCTGTTTCCTCTTCCTTGTATGAAAAATAGGAGCTATCATGGATCCGTTGTTTGATCAAGAAAGAAACTCTTCTTACGCTCTTCTGAAGTGTGAGAATTCTGTCTTATAATGTAAATTTCAACCAAATATTTCGAGTGCAATACATTGCTTACTCATTTGCTCATTTTGGCAAGGATTCTAGAGCACCTTTACTGTTCACTTTATAGCACAAGCAACACACAGATTCAAATGAAAATAACTTTTACACTTTTTTTCCCCCTAAGAGTGTTTAGACGGACAAGTTATGTACAGAATTATTTTGAAGTTAATTCACAAATGAACTGGTTGTGCCTACAGAAATTTCTCAGATGTTAAAATATCTTGCATTTCCCTGTTGACAACTATAGAAGGGTTACAGAATTTTCAGGCAGGTTAGAAGTCCTTCATCTGTCCCATTCCTATTTTGAACCTAGTCTAGCTATCATAGACTTCAAAGCAGGTGATGTCTTGCTCAAGCTAATAACAAGAAGATGATTCTGAGTGACTCCCAGCCTGGAGCAGAAGAGGCTTTTGTACTAAATTATCCTAAACAATGCTCTAAGGCACCTCCTTGGCTGCTTTTGTGTGTGCCTGACAGGGTTCAACCACTGACAGCTGCAGAGGAAGGCCACAAACAGAGGGTCTAGGCCCTCTTGCAGAAATGGGTAATGCTAATAAAGGAGAAGAAATGTGATTATTGGCTCGCTTTCACAAACTTTTGTTAATAGTTCCATTCCAATGTCTTTAGCCCCAATGCAGCTGGTTTCACTGACTCTGCCAAAGGAGAGGGTTGCAGTTTCACCACAGCAGAGCTGCTGCTGTGTTAATACTTTTGCTTTCAAACAAGACAGTTTTTCCCTACTGTGTGTTGACATAATGACTGTGTTAATCATTACTCTTTGACAGCCTTAGCTGTATTGTTTATTTTGGAAGGCAATCTGTATTAGGCAGGGTAGAAAAGATGAAAGAAAGTCAAAAGAAATTAGTCTTTTTCACCTGTACTTGAACATCTTTCTTTGTGTAGATTTATAACGATTTTATTGATTATCAAGGAATGCTTGGGGGTTTTTTTAAGCCATAAAGTGTAAGCAGACGACTTCTGTCCATGTAACTGCCTCAAGCAAATTCTGAAGGAAATAAGATTTCAAAACTTTAATATTCCATAACAAATTTAAGAGAAGGAATTTTACTTCTTGGCCCTCCTTTTAAAGTACGTGTGCATGTTTTACACGTATGTATCTGTATGTGCTGAGATGGACTGGCAAAGAGGGCCAGCTGCTATTTCAGCCACACGTGTTAAAGCCTTTCAGGTTCAGGCTACAGGATGAACAGAGAGGCTTCTGAATCCTGCTGCTGAGACTAACGTTTCTGCTTAAATGTGTGTGTGTCAATGTATGTGTGTGTAGATACAACATTGGGGGAGACCTAAAAGAAACCTGCCGTGATTACATTTGAAGAAAGTAATTGCAACGTTGCATCTGTTGCTCAAACACAAGTGATGAGACAGTTGAAATAACAGCCAGGAGCAAACGCTCTTGGCTAAGAGAGATACCTTGAAGAGTCTGTGAAGCAAGCCCTTATATATACCCCATCACAGTACTTTGGGGGAATGTGGTGCTGCAAAGAGTTGCTTTGTGTGAGAATAATGTGTCTTGTGCTTTTGGAGAGGTTTTAAACATTTATTTTTGTTAAAAAATAAAAAGACAATCAACTAACCACGCAAAGCCTGTGACTGTTGCAGGGTACTTTATCAAGTTTGTTGATAAATCTGTGAATCCAGAAAGGGATATTCTAGAGATCACATGATATTAGGACTGTTTTAGGCATAAGCTAAGCCATTATTTTCTCTGCACTTTTCTAAACCTGAGCCTTACTTAATTTCTAAGCTGTTTAATGTGGTGATTGTCTGCTTGTGGATGTGCACTATAGCCACCTCAGTAGTGTGTGCGTATACCATTCATATCAAAATAACCAGTCGTGGATGGTAATTACCAATTTACTTTTAATTTCACAATTGACTAGACAGGTATCAATGCCACAAGAAATGCCATCTTAAAAAGAAAAAAAAAAAGAAAAGACAACACAAAAACCCAACTTCTGAATAATATTAGTGGGCAGTGATTGCTCCACTGAGATAATAGTTTGCGTAAGTAGTGACAGAAAGGAAGAGAGATCAGCACAAGAAAACAGTAACTGTAGAGAACTCAGTGGCAAAAGAACTCTGGATTCTTCCATACCTAAAGACTTTGGGGAGGGGTGTTTGTTTTGGGGTTTTTCAGTTTTCAGATTAATTAAACAGAAAATTTTAGCTTTGTCTTAAGTGACAATTCTTTGCCACATCACCCACAAGTTCTAATTACAAACTCTAGAATATACTTTTTGGACTCTGGAATTTTTAGGCGTTTCTTCTGAAGTATTTTTTGATATTAAAAATAAATGCTTTCATGTGTTTTTCTATTATTCTTGTGGTTATTTATAATGCTTAACTAGAGTTTCATATGTGAACAGCAGATTAAACAATTATAGATTGCAATTTTTTTTTGCTAAAGGTATACAACTGCTAGGTAAGTTTTCTGGAGATCTCCATGTCACTGATAGTAAGAAATGTAAAGATGGCCTTTTTCTAGGATCTCAGCCAGAAGTGAACAACATCTAATATATCTAATTTTCTTTTACTCTTTTTTTTTTTTTTCCATTTAAAATTAGTTTCAATGTACTGAAAGAATCAGTGGCCTAGTTTACCAAAAACATTTATAATGCTGATGTTTTCACAGAACTGTGGAAGTATATCTCTAGTTTTAAACCATTGCCCCTCGTCCTGTCGCTACAAGCCCTTGTAAAAAGTCCCTCCCCAGCTTTCCTGTTGGCCCCCTTCAGGTACTGGATGTTTTCATTAGAATTGCTATGAACACTTCAAAGCTGTTCATTTGCAGAAGTTTTGATTTAGATGTGGATTTATATAAGTAATAAAATGTATGCATAAAGATTATTTTAGTACTGACCACCACTTGTTAAAATAAGAGGTCATTTATGTGTCAGTTGTTTAAGTCATTTGAAGAATCTCTTATCTGGCAATGCTTAATCAGTTTTTCCAGTGATACCAGAAATCCTTGGCTCATCTCACCGTGAATTGATAAAAACTTTGTTATCTCTGACATCCTTATACAAAAAGACCTTTTTAAGGATTCTGTAAGTTTGACTAGAATAATTTTAAAAATGTTTCTAATTACCATGAAAGCATATTTGGAGTTGAAAGGAAAATTTTTTTAACTCTGTGAGGACTAAACTTTATCAGAAAGAGTTAAGATTTTTAAGAGTTTCTGACTATCCTTTCCTTGGTAACTGTTTTCTTGCTTATATGTAAGTAGAATTCAGAGTTGTGAAATGAAAATACTACTGGGACTGTCCACAGACGTGCTGAGAGAGAAAAAAAATTAGGATAGCAGCTCCAACTACATCTTAAAAATCTGCCTTTGGCTTCCAGTGATACTGTGAAATATCAGTGAGGAAGCATATGGCCCTTCGTGTTCATGTGTCTCAGGCCTCCTGGCACTGACTCTCGTCTCTTTCAAGTAATCAAATTGTAAGAAGACAAAGAAAACAACTGACGATACAGCAGAAAGCTGAAGCACCTTTCAACCATTTATCAGCAATCCTGGCTAATGGGGGATGTTCCAGTTGACTGGAAGTTAGCAAAGGTGATGCCCATCTACAAGAAATGCCAGAAGGAGGATCTGGGGAACTATAGGCCTGTCAGTCTGAAAACGGTGCCAGGGGAGATTGTGGAGCAGATCATCCCGAGTGCCATCACACGGTACATACAGGGCAACCAGGAGATCAGGCCCAGACAGCTGGGTTTGTGAAAGGCAAGTCCTGCTTGACTAAACTGATCTCCTTCTATGACAAGGTGATCTGCTTAGTGGTGGAGGGAAAGGCTGTGGATGTTGTTTACCTGGACTTTAGTAAAGCCTTTGACACCATTTCCCATAGCATTCTTCTGGAGAAACTGGCTGTTCATGTCTTGGACAGGAGTACTCTTACCTGGGTGAAAAACTGACTGGATGGTTGGGCCGAAAGAGCGGTGGTGAATGGAGTTCAATCCAGGTGGCAGCCGGTCACGAGTGGTGTCCCCCAGGGCTCGGTATTGGGGCCACTTCTCTTTAACATCTTTATCAATGATCTGGACGAGGGGATGGAGTGCACCCTCAGTAAATTTGCAGATGACACCAAGTTGGGTGGGAGTGTCGACCTGCTGGAGTGTAGGAGGGCTTTGCAGAGGGATCTGGACAGGCTGGATCGATGGGCTGAGGCCAATGGGATGAGGTTCAACAAGGCCAAGTGCCGGGTCCTGCACTTGGGTCACACCAACCCCATGCAGCCCTACAGGCTTGGGGCAGAGTGGCTGGAGCTGCCTGGCAGAAAAGGACCTGGGGGCGTTGGTCGACTGTCGGCTGAACGTGAGCCAGCAGTGTGCCCAGGTGGCCAAGAAGGCCAACAGCATCCTGGTCTGTATCAGCAATAGTGTGGCCAGCAGGTCTAGGGAAGTGACCATCCCCCTGTACTCAGCACTGGTGAGGCTACACCTTGAATGTTGTGTCCAGTTTTGGGCCCCTTATGACAAGAAAGACATTGAGATGCTGGAGGGAATTCAAACACCAGCAACAAAGCTGATGAAGCATCTGTAGCACAAGTCCTGTGAGGAGCGGCTGAGGGAAGTGGGGTTATTTAGTCTGGAGAAAAGGAGGCTGAAAAATACCTCATGTTGTCTACAACTACCTGAAAAGACATTGTGGCGAGGTGTGTGTTAGTCTTTTCTCCCAAGTGATGGGGCAAGAGGGAATGGCCTCAAGTTGCTCCAGGGGAGGTTTAGGATAGATATTAGGAAAAATTTCTTCACTGAAGGGGTTGTCAAGCACTGGAACAGGCTGCCCAGGGAAGTGGTTGAGTCACCATCCTTGGAGGTATTTAAAAGACGTGAGGACATGGTGTTTAGGGACATAGTCTAGTGGTGGACTTGGTAGCGTTAGGTTTACAGTTGGACTTGATGATCTTAAGGGTCTTTCCCACCCTCAATGACTCTATGATTCTGTGATCTAGTTTAGCTACTTGGGCATGTTATAAGGATTCCAGAGATTAAAGGTGAGTGAAATTTAACCAGAGAATTAGATTTACGTTTTCCTTGTGATGATTTCAGCAGTGTCTCAGTACATTTAAGCTAACAGTTTCTCCACCACCATAAATGTGAAGCCTGGGTATTCCTGGTATAGAGCTTATTCTGACTGTGGCAGAGATGTTCTAGAGGCACTTTGTTCTTGTTTCTTAGAAGTAAGTCTCAAAATCTCAGCCAGTTTGTGAATCATATGTTTAAGGAAAAAAAAAACAAACCAACTAACACAGCCCCTTTCTGTAAGCTTGGATTGCCATTCTTTCTCAGTCATTAGCTCATCTTCCCACTGGGTTTGAATGATTCCTGCTAGTGCTGCCTTGAAGCTGTCTTCTATGCTTGCCAGCCCCGTATCAGGAACTGATTAATATTTATCTTCACAGCTTCTACAAAAGGACAAAAGGTGGGGCTTTAAGTAAAAAGGTGTGACATACATATATATACACACACACGTATTTGTGAATGTTATATTCATTTGCCTGTCCAGAAAACTGTTTGAATGGTTTCTTTTAAGCTAACTACTGAAAGCCTGTGAAGCACAAGGAAGAATCTAATTAAGATTACTTTATTTCCTCCTTTGTAAACTGCCCACTACCAGTAATCCAGCAGGATTTGCCACCCCTTCTAAAGAATTCTTTGTCCATCGTTAAACTGTTTTAATTCTTCAAGATTCACTAAAGCAGGACTCATTAATATAAAGCACATACTGTGTTTTACAGTTTAGAGCAGGGTACCTATAACTGTTGCCAAATCACTTTGTTAGAAGCTGCTTACTGAGAGCTATATAAAATACACCATTGTTGAAGCTAGCATGTTTATAATTTGCTTTTATTGTTTTAATTTTTTTTTAACCCCCAAGTTGCATGTTGAGATTGCAGTGGCCCTTTACACCTGGTTGACAAAAAAAAAAAGTTAAAACAATAGGGGACAACAGCTGCTCATCAGGAGTGACAGCTACAGACCAGGTGGGACATCCAAAGGTGTCTAAAATAGCACTGAGGCTCCGTGTAAACAGCAGACTCTCATCACTGCGTTACATCACTGAGTAAGCACGGAGAGAAACCACTCTTAGGTTTTGACTTGCTGTTTCTTGTTTCCCTAAAGAATGAACTTGAATTATGTGTTTTTAATTGGATGTTTGTTTTTTGACAGGACCTTTTGTACTTTCACTGCAATGTATGATATATAAAGAATCAATTTCTCCTTTGACTTGGAGACATGTTTTTAACTACATCAGTAGCTCTGCATCTCCTGACGATGAAGGTACATGTGCTACATGCAACTTCTGCATTCCTGACAGAGAGCTGCCTCATACACAGGTAAGACTACAGCTTGCAGACTGCTCTCAAATTGAGAAACAGGACTTGCTAAAGAACAGCTTGATTTGGTTATCTTTCTGATAGATTTCAGATCATTTCTAGCAGTGAACTGCAGTTCAATGAAATAGAAAAAACAGGAAAAAGACTCTTTAATCTTCACTTTTGATTAAATCTGATCCAGTCTTTACCATGAACTACTTATAATTTGGAGATTTGGATCATGAATCAAAGAGGAGGAAAGTTCTGTCTAGTAACTCCTGGCACAAAGCTAAATGTTTAGAGATGACTCTTGAGTTTGAAGTGTAAGTGCCCAGGAAACTCCAAACCCCAGATTTCCAAGGACTGCCTGCTTACCCGGTGCTTACCAAGTGACTTACTGAGGCATATGAAAGAAAACACAGAAACTCTTTAAAATCAGGAACTGGAAAACATGTAATTGTTACTAAAACTGGGTAAGATGTGTGCAGAAAATAAATTAGAAGAGTGCTCTGATTTCATATTCAACAGATCCAGCCAAGGAGACAACTGGACTCCTTTACTGAGCCTTTAGAGTAGGCATAAAAATTAAATAGTAGTCCTCAGGATAACTACATTACATCGTGAATTAGTATGAAATATAGTTACTTCCTCTGTATGCATTTTTTGAGGGGGGGTTTAAATGAAAAAACCGTCAACCTAGACATAAACAAAGAAGAAAATCCTACTATAGGGATATGGACTTTTCCCAGCATATTTGACTTTCCAAAACCTAAGAATAATTTGATAGGTATCTTCTAAATACTTTGCACGTACACGATAAAACATTTCTTTAGGGAATAGTAGGCTGACACTACACCAGGAAAACAGTGGGGAAAAAAGCAAGAGATGCTGGTACATGTTGATGCTGCTTACAACGCAGTAGGCTTGTTGTCTTAAACCAAGAGCATGACATCATCAGACATTAGTCTCAAACACCAAGGCAAATGAATTGCCATTCCCTTGATTTTTCCAGTACTGTTCCAACTGATTATTTGGAATAAGAATTAACAATTAGTTAACATGATTGTAATTCATACAAACAGCCATGTAATTAAGTCCATAATTAGGCCTGATTTTTAGAAAAGATGAGCATGCATTTCCTATTATATTCCAAGGAAGATAACTTGTCTGGAGGGGGGAGTTCAAGCCAGCAGGTTACAAAAGGACACCATGCTGAAGAGGGCTATGGAGTTTCCAAGAAGAGGAATATATGCCAAAGACTAAAGATGGGTATTGAAAATGGAGATGCAGCACTGGCTCTCACTGCAGGTGGCAGAACAAATCTGGTGAATGGAGGAAGAAGTTAGTTGTCCAGTGACTCACAGCCAACCTTGTCTCTGCGTTTCAGGAACTGTTGAGTGAGCTCCAGAACAGAGCACTTCCTTACCTTCCATGCCTCTTCTGCATCATGGTTTTTTATCCACAGTAAAAGTTAACATTTGTACAGCTGTTTTCATTCCAGCCATCGTGAGCATATAATGCAACAAGTCTTTTGCGATTTCTTATTTGGACTCTATTGAGTGCATATGTGACCAGCAGGATAGAGATGGAGTTTTCAGTGGCTTGTCTGGTCTAGTTCAAGTATCCAGCAAGGACAATATGTGCCTGGGAAGCCAGCCAGGCACTTTTTCAGTTCGTGTTGATGGAAAACTATGCCTCTTTGACTACAATGTACTTAATAAAAATAAAACCATTTCAGTTCCAAAGAAAATAACTCTGATTCTGCTCTTATTTTCTGCTCCATAAAATGGTGTCACTGTGTGAGTGTTGTAGCCCTCTGTTGTCACATTATAGAGCATTATGAGAGGTTACTTTGATATGACTCAGAGGAAAATGGCAAGTTATTAAGTGCAGATACCCAATCTAGACTAAATGGTTTGTTATTTTGCAGTTTTTCTTTTTTGGCTGCTGATGTACTTCTGCTCTTTTGGTGCTTTGTGTGTAATGCATTAGGCATTAAGTGGGTAAAAGGTAACTTCCTCCAGGAATCAGTGGAGAACTTACTGAGATGCCTTGTCCTCTGAACACCGCCATGAACATATAGTATTCATTCCAGATGTTATGGGCCTGTTTCAGTGGGCAAATGAACAGGAAAATATTTCCAAAGCATTTTAATTAAAATCCCAGAAGAAACAGGCCACATCTTTATGCCGCAGACAAATTCAAGAGACACAAGCAACTATCTTTGCCTATATCACTTGGATGAAATGTTTTAGAAAGACATAAGCCATAAGGGTCTATCTTCCGCTTCAGTGGCCAGTCCAGCCCAAACCAGGACACCTTTGTACACGTGTGATGTAGTGAGCTGGTCACCACTTGGACATTGACCCGTTGACCACAACTCTTTGAGTGAGGGCATGTTTTCCCTAGTCTTCCTTTTATCACCGGCATACCTACAGAAGCTTTTCTTGTTGCCCCTGGCCAGATTGAATTCTATTTGGGTTTTAGCTTTCCTAACCTGACCCCTGGCTGTTCAGACAATTTCGCTGTCTTCCTCCCAGCCTACCTGTCCTTGCTTCCAACCTCTGCAGGCTTCCCTTTTTAATTTGAGATTGTCCAGGACCTCCTTGTTGATCCGTACAGGCCTCCTGGTGCTCCTCTGGGCATCTGTTGCTGGCATTGGCATCACACTGGTAGGATTGGGATGGACTGAGGTTCCCCTCCCCCAGCACTCTAGTTTAAAGCTTGGCATGCCTCTGAAGATACTCTTCCCCTTCTCTGACAAGTGGACCCCAGCAGGGCCCAGTAGACCAGGTTTCTCAAAATGAGTCCCATGGTCTAAGCCACACCCCTGGCTGTGGCACCAGTCCTGTAGCCATTTGTTGATTTGACAGATTTGATCGACCCCTTCCCTTTGACTGGGAGGACTGATGAAAAAACTGCCTGTCCCCCAGAGTCCCTGACTGCCATTCCCAGGGCTCTATAATCCTTCTTGAGATTCGTCAGGCTGCTCCTGGCTGTATCACTGGTGCCCACGCAAAGCAACAGCAGTGGATAATAATCAGAGGACAGTACAAGGCTTGGCAATCTCTCAGTGAAGCTTCTTCAGTTTCTCTCAGTCTAAAGGAGTATAGTTTTGGCCTTCCACACCACTCTAAGATGTCTGCAGTATGGGACATCGCCCCACAACCTGTGGAGGACAAAACTGCAAAGGCAGATACACTGCTTTCTCTGACACACAGTTGTGCATGGTTTAAGAAGCAAAGATTCTCCCAAGTGAGCATTTCTTGCAATTCTTTTTAACAAGTTATAGAAAATAAACCATGGTTTATTTTCATCATCCCCTTCCAATTTTTAACAGCTACTGAACCTAAACAAGTTTCTGCTCACAGTATCACATGTTGATGCCAATGCTAAATGCTAGCAACCCATCTAAGCTTACTTTCCTTTAACAGAAAAGATACCTGCTCCAGTGGTCTTGATCAAAAGCTGGTTGATATAATGTAGTTTGTTGTGCTCTTGTGTATTCACCATGAGAACATGATACTTCAATGATTCTCTGCCTTTACCTTCTCCAGCAATTGTATTCAATTCTAGTATTTCAGAAAGTCAAATCTGTTATCCAGATATCTATCCCCTGTATGGCACATTCTTTTATAAGCTTGCTATTGCTCTTTAGCTGGAGGAAAAAAAAATAATCTGGATTTTACACAGAAGACAGTATTTTCAGAATCATTAGCAGTAGGATGGCTGCTTGAGAAGGAAAGACTTTATAATAACTAAATACATGTTATTGTACATATTGATTAAACTCCAGTGGGGTATCAGTCATTCTTTTTGGAGATTTGGAAGCAGTTGTAACTTCCCAGGATGCATTTCCATAGTGTATTGTTTATCATGACTCTGCCAGAATTTTAAGCAGGCGTACCTTTGTATTGTAATGTTAAAATATTCTATAGCACCTACTTAACCAAGCAAGTTCATTTCAATTTACTGTAAAGCACGCTCTATTTTCTAGAATGCACCAAAGGGTGTGGAAAACTGTCTAAATTTTCCTGCACTAGGGACAGAAGGCAGAGTGATGTAGGAGGAAGAGAATTGCTGATTAAAACTGATTAAGATTAAGACTGATTAAAAAAATCCACATATTAAATCACCGTGTTACCTTATGACAGCTGGAGTGATGCAGAACACAATGGTTGGAAAATGAGAGCCATTTGCAACTAAGTATGGGCATAAGTACTAAACACTGTTATATGTTTTCATTTTGGTATGGGGAGAAGGAAACAGCAATCAAAGCCTGTAATACAACTGTCCCCTAGATTTGGAAAAAACTTGCTTCTTATTATGACCTGAATTTTCCACAGGCTTTTTTTTTTTTTTTTCATCTCCAGCACATAATAGAATAAAACATTTATTATATTTGAACTTTAAGAAATTCAGGATTTTCATCCTTGACATTTAGATCCACAGCCAAATCACAAAACTAACTGTTATCTTTAAAGCAGCACATTCATTTCTATGGCAGCAAATAAGCTAAAGAAAAAAGAGCAATGTATTAGAGCGAGTATAAACACTGCTATTTCTCTTGAAAAATGCTCCGTTGTGCTTCACAGCTAATAGGCCTCATCTCTAGTTTACTACAGTGTTACTGCAACTCACTGAATCATTAATTATAGTTTGTTTTTAAGAAAGGAAAGTCCTTGTCATTGCTCTTGTCCCAGCAGCAGTATTACTACAATAGGCCCGTGTGTTTGGCAGCATGCTGGCAATTTCCCACTTCTAAGAAGGCAAATGCACTATGACCCACAAACACCAGCTCGTCTCTGTAGTTTCCATAGACTCTAGAAAGAACAGAAGCTTGCTTTGCTGTGCCTGCTGGGTAAACATGTGGTGATAAACCACAGCATTGTGACTGTTGACTACAACTAAAATAAGGGAAGAACTATCAAGTCCATCTTCTACTCAGGAGTCATTGAGTTTAGGGGTAGAAAGCCAGAACAAGGGGTACATTTCTGCTGAAAACAATCAGAGAATGGTTCTCTGGTGGTTCATTTTTCATTTGTATGGAACTAGCCATAAGGCCTCTGTTTGCAGATTGGTTCACATCATCTACCTGTCATACCTGTTGCTGGCCTTTCCAGTTCCAGCAAGCCTTGTGTTTTATTTTTATTTTCCAGACAATCTGGTCTTCTTTTCTCATATCTCTTTCCTGCTATTGCAGTAGTTTCATTTTCTGTTCCCTTGAAGCACTTCTTTTCATCTGTTCTAGCTTCTATAAGCATTTTGCTGACTGGTTCTTATGATTATGTGATGACACAGTACCTCCAAAGGAGCCATGGTAAATCATAAATGCAATATTACTGAAGACCTTAGCAGACACTATCAAAACACATTATCCTTATAAATATGTTCAGAAAAGAAATTTTAAGGAAAACCACCCTTTTCAGAGTACTTAAATGAGATTTCTGAGGTTGTATGCTTCCTTGGAAAAGCCACAGGTTGACCAAGAAGTCAGTATAGAAAGTAGATGCAGAAAATAATCCGGTTGCGCAAGTCACTTGGAGCAAAGTCCTTATCTGGAGAAATAGCTCCAGAATCATGCATATTAAATAACATATTCCTCATGAAGCTTTGCAGCCTGCAGAAAGCCACTTGTTAAGAAAAGTGAATTAGAGATATCAGAGCCGGGCTGTAGGCAGCTTGTCTCCTCAAACAGCCCCTTTGGATGTACATTATAGTCCTGTTTCTGGTCATCTTCTGGTCCTGACTGGACTCCCTGGACGGACTCTGTACTTGGTTCATGACTTGCCTTGCCTGGGATTGTCAATAAACTCTTATTAGCAGCATCTGGCTCTGCCCACAGTTTTCAGTCCCTGTGGGTGACCAAAAGAGACTTCAGGGCCTGGGGATGGTTGGTAAGGGGATCTGGAGCACAGGTTAGTTTTTCCTCTCTCCTTCCAGTTGCGGGCAGCGACACTGGAAGAAACAGATGGACCCAGTCTATTTATACAGGGCTCTGTGGCTGGTGTCACTACCACAATTCTGGGTTTCTCATTAATGGGGTGGCCTGCACAGCACCAGGCTTGCTGGCGTCAGATGGGATTCATGTTTCTGGAAGGGGGAAGAGGGTCTTTGCTGGCAGGGCTCATTGACAGAGCTTTAAACTAGGCTTGAAGGGGCAGGGGGACAATATCAGGCTTGCCTGTGACAAGCTGTGGGATGACATGCCAAGGTTAGAGGGACGGGGTACCAGTGAGGGCCCTCAGCCTGTTGCTCTGAGACCTGCTGGCTACGCTGGAGCACACTTGAAGCTTTACGGAGACGAGCCGGGGCCTCCTGAGGTGACAGGAGCCAACTCCAGTAGGAGCCAAGAGGGAAAGGCCAGTGAAGTATCTCAAAGAAATTAAGGGGTGTTGCTGTAAGAAGGTGACACGGGCGACAGCCCAGCTGAAGTGTCTCTACAGTGATGCACACAGCACAGGCAACAAACAGGAGGAGCTGGAAGCCACCGTGCTGCTAGAAAGCTGCAACCTAATTGCCATTACTGAAACTTGGTGGGACAAATCCCATGACTGGAGTGTGGCTATCGATGGCTACAGGCTGTTTAGATGGGACAGGTGAGGAACGAGGGGCAGAGGGGTTGCCCTCTACATCAAGAAATGGATGGGGAGTGAAGGGCTGTCTCTGAGGCATAGCCACGAGCTGGCTGAAAGCTTACGGGTAAGAATTAGAGACC
The DNA here is from genome assembly GCA_002844005.1 of Limosa lapponica baueri. Taxonomy (NCBI): domain Eukaryota; kingdom Metazoa; phylum Chordata; class Aves; order Charadriiformes; family Scolopacidae; genus Limosa; species Limosa lapponica. Next base: position 67,144 of record KZ506409.1, read on the forward strand.
AACAAAGGGAGCCTTGCGGGTGGTGTCTTCTACTGTTCGCCCGATCAAGGGGAGCCTGTTGACCAAGCCTTCTTAGTCCAGAGGCATTGCCCTCGCAGGCTCTTGTCCTGCCGAGGCACTGCAGCCACCCTGACATCTGCTGGAAAAGTAGCACGGCGAGCTGTAGGCAATCCAGGAGACTCCTGGAATGACTGAGGATAACTTCTTAAGCCAGGTAATAGACAGCCCTACCAGAGGGGATGCGATACTGGACCTGTTGGTCGCCAGCGCAAGTGAGCTAATCAGCGATGTCAAGGCTGGAGGCAGCCTGGGCTGCAGTGATCACGCGCTGGTGGAGTTCGCAGTCCTGAGGGATACGGATCCGGCAAAGAGTAACATCAGGACCCTGAATTTTAGGAAAGCAAACTTCCCGCTCTTCAAGGAGTTAGTCAGTAAGGGCCCCTGGGAAACTGCCCTCAGGGACAATGGAGCGGAGCAGAGCTGGCAGATCTTTAAGGATGCTTTCCATAGAGTGCAAGAGCTCTCGATCCCCAGGTGTAAGAAATCAGGAAAGGAAGGCAAGACACGGGCATGGCTGAGTCAAGACCTGCTGGTCAAACTCAAGGGCAAGGAAGAAATGCCCAGGCAGTGGAAGCAGGGACAGGTATCCTGGGAAGAGCATAGGGAGGCTGCCCGCCTGTGTAGGGATGGGGAGCTGGAGCTGAACTTGGCAAGGGACGCAAAGAATAATAAGAAGGGCTTCTACAGGTATGTCATCCAGAAAAGGAAGGTCAAAGAAAGCGTATACCCCCTGATGAACCCGACTGACAAACTGGTAACAACGGATGAGGAGAAGGCTGAGGTAAGCAACAACACTTTTGCCTCAGTCTTCACTGGCAACCTCTCTCCTCACAGCCCTCCAGTGGATGGACCACAGGGCAGGGACTGGGGGCGCAAAGTCCCTCCCACTGTAAGAGAAGATCACATTTGTGACCACCTGAGGAACCCAAACATACAGACCTGACGAGATGGGACATATGGGACCTGACAAGATGCCTCTCTCTAAATTGGAGAGATATGGATTTAATGGGTGGACTATTCAGTGGAGGAGGAATTGGTTGGATGGTCGCATCCAGGGAGTCATGGTCAATGGCTCAATATGCAGATGGACACCAGCGACAAGTGGTGTCACTTGTGGGTCCGTATTGGGACCAGTACTGTCTGCTGACAGTGGGATCGAGTGCACCCTCAGCAACCAATACCAAGCTGAGTGGTGCGGTTGACATGCCCGAGGGACAAGATGCCATCCAGAGGGACCTGGACAAGCTTGAGAAGTGGGCCCATGTGGACTTCATTATGCTCAGCAAGGCCAAATGCAACGCCCTGCACCTGGGTCAGTGCAACCCATGTTAGCAGTACAGGCTGGGGGATGATGGGATTGAGAGCAGCTCTGCAGAGGAGGACTTGGGGGTACTGGTGGACAAAAGCTGAGCATGGCCTCGCAATGTGCGCGTGCGTCCCAGACCAACTGGATTCAGGGCTGCATCAAAAGAAGTGTGGCCAGCAAGTAAAGGGAGGTGATTCTGGCCTTCTACTCTGCTCTGGAGAGAACCCACCTGGAGTACTGCATTCAGCTTTGGAGCCCTCAGCACAGAAAAGGCATGGACTTGTTGGAGCAGTTCCTGAGGAGGGCCACAAAAATTATCAGAGGGCTGGAGCACCTTTTCTGTAAAGAAAGGCTGAGAGTTGGGGTTGTTCTGCCTGGAGAAGGGGAGGCTCCTGGGAGACCTTATTGTGGTCTTGCAGTACTTAAAGGGGGCCTTTATTAAGCTGGGGACAGATAATTTAGCAGGGCCTATAGCAATAGGACAAGGGCTAATGGTTTTAAACTGAAAAAGGGTAGATTCAGACTAGATACAAGGAAGAAATTTTTTACAGCAAGGTTGGTGAAACACTGGAACAAGTTGCCCAGAGAGGTGGTAGGTTCCTCATCCCTGGAAACACTCAAGGTCAGGTTGGACGGGGCTCTGAGCAGCCTGATCTAGTTGAAGATATCTCTGTTCATTGCAGGGGTGGTTGGACAAGATGACCTTTAAAGGTCCCTTCCAACCCAAACCTTTCTATGATTCTACGGTTCTATG
>KZ506409.1:70733-131948 GCA_002844005.1 Limosa lapponica baueri
ATAATGATTTAAATAATAGAAACAAGGCCATCATGTTGAGGATGTTTACTTTTTCCAAGTAGGTTTTCTTCAAAAGTAAATAAATTAGTAATCAAATCAGACAAAAATAAAGGGAGTATATCTTTGCCTCTGAGTTTCTCAGCTATCAAGCTGTACAATTTCTAGCCTGTTGGTTTTTTTGTTGTTTCTTTTTTTTTCTTCTCTGTTACAACAAAAACACTTTTGCGAAGTTATTAACACTGAGAGAAGATTTTTTTGGTCAAAGAACAGGTGAGAATTGCTCATATTTGTTCCTTTCTCCCTTTGTAAGGACTGATGCCACAGTTGATATTTTTTTCAGAAATCTACTCGTAGTGATCTAATATCACAAGTGTGCTTTGGAAAAATATTTCTAGTAGTGCATCTGCTTTACAGTCCTTATTGATTTTTCTGCCATATTTATTTGTCAGGGTGGATTTAGTCTGGACTAGGATGTCTTTCTCGTTTGTTTCTAATGCATTATTATCCAACACTACAAGTCAGAGCAGGGTTTTTCCATCATTGATTTTCTGTTGTTAAGGCATATTTTTATAAAGCCAAAAGTTTCAACGTTTCTTTTTAATGATGGATTTTCAAATACAAATGTGATAATGGCAAAGTTCCAAAGTTTGAGCTTACATTCTCTTTTGCTTGAGCACTTTAGCAGACACAAGTTTTTTTCAGCTTGCTGTGGATGCAGCTGCTTTGAAGTTAGCCACAGTAACCCTACAGCATCTTCAGGTATTTCCCTACCTAGTCGATCATGCAAGTCTGTGGTTATTGTTTTATGCTCTCCCCACTACCTTCTTTTCTGACACCCGTCTTTGGTTCCTGATAACTGTTTCCAGAACTGCAAAGCTGCTCTCACTCAAAGCACTATTTTCCTACTTCTGATCCACAGTCAAGGGTTAGCGGCCTTCCACTGTGTTGCAACTCACTCATTGTTCGAGTTAAAAGCCGGATGCAATGACTTATCTGCTGGTCTGCTGGCAGGTCTGTAGACTGATCAAAAACTGTGGATAACCTTCACCTACATGATACTAGACCAGTATTCTGTCTAGTTTCTTCTGTGGCTCTCAGCCTCTGAGCATAAAGTTTAACTAAGTTATCTTTGCAGAGTTCTTTCAGGGTACAAAAATATGCAGGCACAGAGACCTTAAGTTCACTGGGACAGGAGCTCCAGTCTCTTATTTATAGTCTAACAATTTAGCCTTGGAGATAACAGTTCACCTCTGCATCCTGTTTTCAGTAGTGTTGTATGATAGGTGAGCTAAAGTAAAACAGGAATATGACACATGAGGAATCTATTAAAAGTTATACACAGAGGTGGGGAGAGGTTGGGAATTTTTCCAGTGATTACACCCTGGCCCAGGAGATTTAATTATCCAAACAGCTTGATAACTAATGAAATTTGTTTGCATAACTCACTCCCCTGATTAGTTCTGGAGAGGTGTGTGGCTTTCTTTCCACTTCATGGTGTTTCTTATATAATTTTCTTCCAAAGGTGAATAACGTCATATTCCCCTAAATGCAACTGGCTCTGAGAATCAAACTCTGCTTTCAGCAACTGAATTTTCAATCTCAAATGGTTTGATGGTTTGCTATAGGAGTCTCTTTGTCCTTTTCAGTATGTACCTTGTACAAGTTGCTAGCTCACACTTCAACCTATGCCATAGTATCTTTAAAGTACACCTTTTTCAGCGTAAACCCATTCAGATGTGACACCTCATTCTATAATATATCTACGTAAATCTCTGGCAGTGTATAAGAAAAGACAGAATTGCCACAACCACTTGTTTAGATGGTGAAAACTCTTTTGAACACCAGTGAGACCTTTTCTCCAGAAATTATTTGGATTGTCATCTAAGTTTGGTTTTGGTTTTTAATGGTTCAGCAAATTGTGGTGTTCATGCATGGTGATATGGCCTATAATTTACTCTGTACACAGAACAGATCATCAGTTGAGAACATCAAACTCTACAGATCTCTTTGGTAGAGGAATTTTCAGGACCTTCTTTTTTGGTATTTGTTTTGGTCATCTGGACGCATTTCTAAAAAGTTAGTGGGAGAATTTTTTTTATTTTTTTGAGAGCAAAGGCCTCACCCTGGCATGGCATGGGAGTTAGGTATGGAGGGAAGCTAAGTAAAACCAGTAAGTTTTGCTATAAGCGAAGAAAGTAGAACATTAATAGTTCCTCTTTATGTATGCAACATCTCCTTTGAAAGTAACTACTTGAAATGCTGACTGCAGCTCAGTATTAACGTGGGCACAGAAGTAGAGATGAGTTAATACTTCCACTGCCTTAATGTCATTCTGGACTACCTGCATTTAAACAAACAGAAGTCTTACATTTCCAGGATGAAATATGATGCCTCAGTTCACCTACTGTTTAGCCATGGACAGTAATGCAATGTTTGCTGACATCTGCCTGCATGTATATTGTGCTTTCTGCTGCCATTATGATGTATCAGGTCATAATCAGCAGATCATGCTCTAGTGATGTTATCTGATTTTCACCTGAAGCTGCTGGTAAATGTCGATATGAAGCCAAGAGGGAAATAGAGTATTATATAGGAACTCACAAAGCTCAGAAACTCTGGGTTTTTTCCTTCTCAAAGAAATAAAGAGGAAGAACTCAGTCCTCATGAGAACAGGATGTGAGGCTTCCCAGACTCTGTGATCAGCAAGGAGGCTTATTCCAATGAAATCTTGTGGAGTAGATGTTAGCTGCACATGATAGAAGAATACAAGTTTTCATCAGGTTCTTATGATGATTGTAATGGTCTTTCCCAGTGAACTTTGAATTCGGAAGTATTTTTTTCTTGGCAGCCAGCATCCGAACATTATGAAGAGGCAAATGAGTAATCTCTTGACTTGCAACACTCTGCCTTACAGATTTTGAGAGAATATGTAATTCCAAACAGGGCAATTCACTGTTTCTTTCAGAAGGAAGAATGAGACTCAGAGACTTAAGTGCAGGTTTTTATGAGATTTTCCCACATATCTTTTGCACACAGCTGTCTCAGTACCAGCACTTGTATTCCTAATTCATGCCCTGGGATTTCTGAGTCTTTTAGGCTGTAAAAATTACTGAAAAGCTTGGAACCCAATGACTGAAGTCTCAGATGAAAAAAAGAACCTATATACATTAAGCACCTTGCAACATATGGAGAATTGGGCTAGAATCCAGCCTGGGTGTTCAAGGCAAACTAACAGAGGCCAGTAGAGAAGTAATTCCTAAATCTGGCCTTTTCCTGCGCTTGTAATTCTACTTTAATCATGACTTGAGGTACATGAAAACCTGAAATTTCCAGTAAAAAAAACCCTTCTAAAGTTCAGAGGCTAATTTGTCCTTTCAGTCACGATGCTGCCGCAGTAGTGATGGGGTTTTTAGCACGCATTCCTTTGAAAGGAAATCTGACACTTAGACTTTGAATCAGAGAGTATAAGACCCTGGTTCAGTGTTTTCCTCTGACAAGGGTCTGCCCTTCCAGGAAAAAAGCCATAGATAGACCAGGGGGTAAACTGGCACCTGGTCATCTTTACCTATATCATGAGAGTGAGACACTATGTAGCCAAGAACACAATATTCAAAAGCAAAGACAGTCGGCCAGAGAGGCTAATGCGGAAGGGTGTCCTGGAGTTACAATTCTCAGGAGTAAGTCTATGACTTATCGATTATCACTTCCCATAAATAAAGATTATCTTACTGTTCAGTGTTAGGTGAACATTAATCAATATTTCCTAACAATTATAAGAAATCTGATCACACGTTTTAGCTCATGTGATCTCGATCAATTTTGCATTTGGGCTTTCTAAGTGTATTCAGCAGGAGAAATCAAAATCATTTTACTGACACAAACCACAGGTCTACGAGGAATCAAAATGCTGAGATGAGATAAGATTGTTGACAATCACAGCCTTGAGCTGAGTCCCTCTGAATCTTTCCTGGTTTGTCCTTGAGGTATGTGTGAGTCTGTGTTTTGGTCTGGTTCATTGTAGGCATCCATTTCTTGGTTTGGCTGTCTCGCAATGAATCGATGCTCTGCCTTCTCAAGTCTCAGAGAAAGGAAGGTCCAAACATGTATCAGTGAAACGCAACCCGCCCACCTGCAGCATGTTTTGAGGAGGGAGTGATATCTCTTGCAAATGAAAGGCTTAAATATCTTCTTTTCTTCCTTTCAGGCATAACACTTGGGAGGGAGAAGGTGAAAAGTGCTGTCTTCTAAACAATTGATGCCACTATTTGCAGGTGTTCCCCTTTCAAGTGTAGCACTAGAGAAGTTAGCATTTGAAAGCGCCAAGAGAACTGCAGTACACTGTGGCTTCACTATCTGTCTTTCTGGGTGGAATAATCATGGCCAGCGATGCGATATGTGCCAGTGAAGGGATTTGTCATATACCATCTGTGATCGTTCACAGCAAATGAAAGCAAGGGAAGTCTTGAATTGTGCAGAGCTAGACTGAGATAATAGCAAAGCCTGTATGCATGAGTTACACAAGTATGATTATCCCCTCGTCACAAATTTTTCCATGCTTATACTGCATAGCTACGATGCATGCAAACGTTGTCCTGCTATGGCAACATGACTCATTTGTTCTTATAAAGACATTTCTATTACATCAGAGGGATCATTTTTGGAAATCTGATCATTTTCATTGAGTCAGTTAACTGACTTTTCTTTTCCAAATGTGCCTGGGTATCTTCTGAGTAAGCTTGGAGAATGTGAGGCTGAATGACTATTGGTGGAGTCTGTCTGTCTACATGCAGAAAATACCCTGGATTAATACATGGCTTGTATGTCATCCCAGTATTGTTCATACACATAATATCTAAGAAAGAGAGCAATTTAGCAAGCCAGTAGATATTTTTTTCTGATTGTAAATTGAAGAATACACACTAAGATAACTCCTCTTTCTCAGAGGACTTTCCCAGTTGCTCGGGCTTGCAAAAATAATTCTTAAATTGGCACAGAATAACTCCATAAACAAAGACCAAATACTTCTTCATGTTATACAAACTATACTTTATGAAAAAGCACCTTATATCACAATTAATAAATCATAAGTAGTAAGATTTTAGAGGACTTTAAATATTTATACAAGAAAAATAAATGAGGTTTTCTATTGTCATGTTGTTTACTTCAAAATTATTTTTGTTTAGACCATGTGTTTCCAAGATATCTTCACTGAATTTCTAGAAACTTCTTAACTAGAGATTTTTACCCAAAGCGATCAGAAGAAATCAGGATTATATCTCCTTCTATTTAGGTATAATTTTATTGGAAATGTTTACAATAGAAGGGTGTGTCTGTGTGAGAAAGCCTATTGGTGTGTGTGCTACTTAATAGAAGAGATAGAATTTGTTTGTGAAACATAAAGTCTACAGCAATCATTTGATATAATCCAGAAGGAAAAAACAAAAACAAAAATAAAAAACACCGGGTAAGATGAAAAAATGTCTTGTCTGCATACTGTCCATATGATTTCTGTGTAAATGGACAATGATATACCCTTGTCACTTGAAAATATGAAAAGTAGAGCAAGGCAAAGCTAGGTTTGTAAAAAATTAAAGCTTTCTTAAAATGCCTGTAAGGAGAACATAGCCATTAGTTTTTAAATACTGTTGTGGCTTAGTCACTGACATAATTATTCTGCAAGAAAAAAAAAATGCTGTCTGTTTACTATAGTCATGGTGTGCTCAAGAGGAATACAGGCAGTGCTTGTTCTAGCTCTCAGTTTCAGGTAAATCTCAGCTTAAGTACTTGTGAAATGGTTCTTTACTGTCTTGAACCTAGTGAGAGTTACTGGATGGAAACTGAACAGCAGGGATTTTTCAGGTTTGGTGCTTATTAACTTAGAAACACTGAATTCCTTCATTTAAATTGCTTACAAATGTCTCCCCCATCTCTGGTAAACCGAGTTACACAAGCTTGAAGGCTAGCAGACCACTGCTGTCTTTACATGTAGTCTGCTGTGTTGCCAGCCCTGTAAACATTCCTGTGACATGAGTGGAGAGCTACAAAGTAGGAGGTATGCTCAGCGTCACAGCAGGCAGAGACAGCTGAATAATAACTTCTCGGTTATTAATTCTACTTTTACAGAATCACCATAACCAACTCCTAAGAAATAACAAGCCTCAGCTCGCTGGGTTGCCTTTAGTTTTACTTTCCTGCTTGCAAAGGCAGCTCTTGCTGCAGCCAATGGGAGCATTCTGGGCTTTGGATTAATCAAAAAGTATTCATAAATTTTGCAATGAAATTATTCAGGAGACATTGACATAGAGACTTTCAATCTTTAAAGCTCTTACTCTATACTAGGACACTTGCATATTTTTGTTAACACCATTATCTGTTTGCTTTTAGGCAAAAAGAGACAAACCAAACACCTGTGCAAACTAGAACAGAAATTGCAACAGCACACAGTTATATGATGCCTGGCATTACACTGCAGGTATGTCAAGATTAAGAAAACCAACACAGAGGTTCTAATTAACACATGCACACTGTTTTGGCAACCAGCAGTTTTTGAAATATGAATTCACTGGATCAAACTTTCTCAAATCTTCTCTCCTCTGTACTCCAACTGTATATGAAAGACACATCCCCAAATTGTTTTCTGAATTTATTCACTTTGTTTCAACATGTATTATGCTTATTCTCTCCAATGATTTGCATGCAAATCATTACCTAAGATTCTATTTTTCTAGGCACTGCTGATTACTTTGGCTGGTGTTTGGACATAAAGCAATTGAAAGAGCGAAGAGTTACATCACGCTGGGTTTTGTTTTGAGGAAGGTACCACATGCTTTAACCATGCTGATTAAAGCCAAAAACTGGTGTACAAACCTACAAAAGAACACAGAAACAGCCTGGAAAAAAATAGCATAGGGACTACAGGTACCAAAATGTCTATGCCTGTGTCTGGGGGCTGGTTCTGTATTTCTGCAAAGCAAACTGTATTTTAAAATATTCTGCAGAAGAAGACGACCAGTTAGCATCTTTAGGACTTGAGCAAAAAAAATCACTTGTTTCCTACATGCTTACCTTTCCCCCACTGCATCATAAACTTGTTTTGGAAAAACTTTTTAGCTGGAAAACTATTATGGGAACAGCCAGAAACAAGCAATAATCATAGTAATGCATTACAAAATAAGGTACTGTTGGAACCAGAGAAGCAGCAAAGTGACTGGCTTGTGGCTTATTTCCTGGGTGAGAGAAAGAGCTTAGGGTGTGACTGAGAAGCGGTTTATGCCATGGAAATGTATTAATCACCACCCATGAATAAGCAGCTCTTGACTAATGGGCAGTAAAGTTTTGGGGTGCAGCTGACTTGCAGAGGACCTACTTTCATTCTCTGCATCCTGCCCGTGACTCTGAGAAGGGCTCTTCATCTTTTTTGTCCATCTGGCTCTGCATTTGGGTTTAGTCAGGATTAAATCAACTGCTTGCAGAGTACTGATGACTATCTCGCTGTAGTAGCTACCTATGCCTATGAACATTTCTTTGCATTTAAGAGCAGGACCCAGAATTCTGGTTAGATTCCAGGTCACTGTGTTTTTCCTCCTTAAATTGTCATGTATATTCATCTGAAATAAACAATTGTCAAAACAATATGCTTTCAATCAATTGCTGTATTGCAGTGACAGACAAATTTATCCTTAAATGTAGTCTGCAGTTAGAGTCAATTGATGATGATGGACTGCTAAATAAATAGCAATTGTTGCCCATTATAAATACCCATATAATAAACATTGACTAGATATTGTTGTGTAAAATTGGTGGATGGAGAAACTGAAATTGACGTAAACCACATTTTACTTTGTAGTTTTAAAGTTGAGATGTAAATTGTGCAGTATATCTGACAGAAAAGCCAAACAGCATCATAAGATCATTTGTTTCATGCCAGTCAAAAGATAACAGCAAAATCATGCGAAACATTAGCTATCACATATGAAGGGTACTAAAATAAAGTTCCCGTCTCTTAAAGAAACAAAACTGGCAGTACTTGGAACATAGCAATCAGGAAATAAAAAACAAAATGTTGCTAGAATGGAAAGTAAACTTAAGAGAATAGTGAATGTCACTATTAGAGACTACTATGTTAATCAAGTTTCTGTTGAATAACACTGGGATTGCAGCTTGGAATATGAAGGCCTTTTTAATTACGAAAAAATCAAATTCACTTGAAAAATAGTTTAGAAATGGCATTAGATAAATTGTCTTGAGTTCTTTAAGTAGAATAGATAAATAGCTTGATTCCTCATAGTTGAAAGAGTACATGTTGCCGGATTTTCCTCTCTTCCCTATTAGAATGTCACATGTTGCTCACTCAAGGACGAGATATTACACTGGATGGTCCTCTAGCCAAATTCTTTCATTCCTTTAAAACTTCAAAATTTTATATCCCCTGCAGGATTTTATTTGAAAACCCATGTACATCTGAATCATAGGAATCTTTACTAGTTCATATTTTGGGTGGATTGTTACTAATAAGTAATATGATTGCTCTGCCTTTAGTGGATGCTAATAAAGGGGAAAAACATTTAAAACACCTGCAGAAGTTAAGATTTTCCCAGTTTGGTGTAATTTCCCATTCTCAGCTTAAGTGAATGCTGGTTACAATCTGATGTGGTGTAGTAACTATTATCTGGACCTGCACTCAGATGAAATTGTTGTGTTATTAACAGTCTACAGAACCTTCCTTAGTTTCTCTCTCTTTTTCTCTCTTACTGCATGTGATCTGCTGTTTCACTCTCCTTGTGACTCCCTGACATAAAGCTTCCCCCTAGTTGTGTCAGGGCATTCCCCAGTTGATATGAGAGATGCAGCAACCACTCCCATGTAAAACTGTAAACTATGTGGATGTTAGAAGAATGGTAAGAAAAAAAGCATCAGAAGTATATTCTAAATTTTATTTTGAAAAGACCAAACTATTCTGGTTGAAATTTTCCAAAAACTGAATTTATCTGAACACAGAAGACACACAGAAAAAAATTGTTTCAAAATTTAGCAGACCTTTAAAATATGATTTTTAAACAGATATTGTTACATGACTTTAATAGGTGGAGTAACCAATAGTAACTGCTAAGCCACCAGCAAATGGAAATATTTTTCTATCTACATAAGACTGACCCAAACAACAATCTAAAATTATATGACTGTGTGTTTTATTTCCAATCTCAGCACTTTAAAACTGATTTATTTAAGGATTCTCTTTCCTCACTCGAAGACATTTCCCTACACAGCCAGTCTCTCCCTCCTTTCTTCCCCTTCCCTGCATACAATAAAATGTTTATCCTGATCTATGATACTGAAATGAAATTGCGCCTTGTCTGGCATCCTTTCAAAAAGACAGAGATGTAGGGAGCATATTTGAGCTGTTAGCTAAACCTTGTATCTAAAATTTTCCATTCTCTTTTAATAACACTTTGGCATTTTATTAATGCTTTTCGTTTTTCATAAAAACATGACCTAAAAATACTTCATGAAAATCTGAGCTAGATCCTCGAATGGAGGAAGAAAAAGGAAACATTCTTGTGAGGCTCTGGAACATATAGACATAGGAAATGAGCCAGATTTCACTCTCCTTCAGTAGATTTTGTTTCAAAATGGCTGGCAAAGAAAAAAAAAATTGGAACCTCTCCATATTTCTTAGGATTTCTGTGAGCAACCAATGTTTCCTTTGAATTGCCTGAAGCAATTTCAAGTGGGAGCTGTACACGCTTACAAAAAAAAAAAGTCAAATATACAGTGGTGATAATAGTGCTACTGCTCTGGTATCTATAGAACAGTTATTTGTACTTCAGTATTGAACTCACTGGAAAGATTATATACTCTTTCTCCTTTTAATTTTTTTTCTTTTCTCTTCTTCTCATACATTTCTTCTTTTTAATTTTATTTTTAATTTAATTTAATTAATTAATCTCTCTCTTCCACAACTCTTTGCTTCCTCTCCATAACTCATTTTTATTACTCACATCGAACCATAGATTAGGTTGCTGAGTTTCTATGCCATTACTTGCAAGCCAAAAGACTGCCTCTTTGTTAAAAAGAAAAAGAAAAAAAAAAGAGAGAAACACACACCCACACACCCCCCAATTCTCCGCCCTGTAAAAATCCCATGTAGAGCTCTTGAAGAATTTATATGCTCTTCCATCACACTCACAGAGGCACATGCTAAATCTGAGTTCATGTCCATGAAGGAAAAGTTGGACTCACTGGAAGACAAAAGATAACAATGATATTTTTGTGTTTTTAGAGCTGATGACCACACACTTCACAGTGAGTATGTTAGGACCTGTATTTCCAGGTCTGGGTGCATAGTAATATAACTGCAAGAAAATTCATAACATCAAATACCGAGTGAGAAAAGCACAGAGACCCTTTCTAATATGCTCCTTCTTCCAATGTCTCTGCAAAGGAAAATTAATTGCAATCTGCAGTCTGCTTCCTGAGACTATGAATCTTGGAATGTTTCCTCTGTAAATCAGCACTGCAATTGGAGGTTAATGCAATCCTCTAGGCCTTCTTTTTGTAAGCCCAATGGTCTTTGTCAAATGCTGCTGAAGGCATTTTTCTCCCAGCAGTGGTGACTTACTTTTCATTCAAATACCTACAATTTGTGCCTTCATGATGGTAATTATTCAGAACTTCATGATGAGAACAAGTTTAGGGTCAAAATTCTTTGCTTCTGAATGCACAGTTATGCAATTGCATTAAAATTGAGATTTGAAGGGCAAATGTAGAAACCTTGGATAATTTCACTGTACCATACTATTCAAGATTCACTGTACTTTCTTGGTTTCTACAGATACCAAATCACCTCCACTACCTTTTTCCATGCCAAGGAGTTGAAAAGAAAAAACCAAACAAATCCAAGAACAAAACCCAGTATTTGATGTTCTACATTCATGCAAGATATTGTGCTGTGGTCACTCTATGTTCTTTTGTGGTCAATGCTTGTGATCCACCCCATGTAGCAAGGCATCAGTTTATGATGTGCTTCACAGAGACATCAAAAAGATGTTTCCTCATCCCCAAAAGGTGTTCTACAAAATAAGAGACAAAGCGGGACCAAAGCCAGGAGAAATAATCAAGTAGTGGTTAAGTTATTTGTCAGCATGAAGAGTGTTATAATTCTATGACTTCTTTCAGTAATGAGGCTGTAAATCATAGATATGACAGCGGAAAAAAATTCAGTGTGTTTTTTAGATAATGCATGTTTGGTAAGGCAGGATAAATGTTCGGTGTAAGTCGAGGGCTCACATAAAAAGCTGTTGATAAACTGCAAAAATTCTAGAGCAAGACATGGCATCAAAATGATTAAGGTCTGGAAATACTGACTTGAGAGGAAAATGTGAAATGATAACTCAGGGAATTGTGATAACAGTCTGGAAAAGCTGAAGTATGTGAATGCCAAATAAGAGGAGGAATTTACTGTGATGCAAAGGAAGCACTACAGGAATTAATGAAAAATTTGGAGGAAGTATAAATCTGAGGCTGTAAAATGCTTTCAAGTAGACAAAAAATAAGACTGGACAAATGTCTAAAAATATAGTGCAGGAGCCAGATTGAACATGGGAACCGGGTAACTACTGTTATATCCCAGCCTTATAGACTTCCCTCCACCACAGTATTTTTCTTCCAGTAACCTCAACATTCATGTGGACCCAGTGTGTTGCATTTCTGATTGTTATATTCTGACTGATTATAAACTGTGCTATGATAGGCCATGTAAAAAAGGTAAAAAACTAATGGGTGACCTACTTCAAATTATCTTTTATCCAAGTACCTGAAAAAATCTCAGCAATTATAACAAGACATGAATTTTACAATAAGGAACAAGGGAAGAAGGTGGGGAGACACTTGTATGGTTTCAAGGCTTCGTATTTGTTCATCAAGAGCATAAATTCCAACAAATAAGTATACAACAAAACACAAAGGAATATTATCAGTGGACAGAAAGACAGCAAAGGGAACTATGTAGACGAAAGCAGGGAATAGTATAGGTATTGAAGGAACTACACCTCATCCCGGAGACTGGGTGTGGTCAGTGAGGAACCAATGCTAGCACCACAGTTGGGTAACACAATGGAGGAAGTTGAGATAGTAGGGGAAATGAAACTAGACGGGGTGGGGATAAGAGGAACATGGTGGAATAAGAATCATGATTGAACTGTAGGTACTGAGAGATATGCCATATACAGAAATACTATTTATACGTTTAGCTGATGTTAAGGAAGATGGCTAATGTGACACACTCACAATATGATGAGACATAAACAAACAAAAAAAAACCCCAAAAAACCCAAACAAAAAAGAGGTACAATGGCTTAAGGAGTATAGGTGTGGACCAAAAAGAAATCTAGTTAAGAATAGCAAAATAAATTATTGTAGGATAATACTGAAACCAGTATAGATATTTTCAGATTTCTAATGGTGTTAGGAACTACTTTTGGGAATTGCACTATTAGCTTTCTTGATAAGAGTTAGAAAAGAAATGCCACTTACAATGATGAGCCTTAGACATTCCCATATTTAATAGTTAACATATTTCTTCATGGACTGTTCCCTGAATTAGAAAGTGGTGATGTTATTTAGCTTGTTTTGGGTGTGTAATAAGACATGCTACAAAGATGATATAGAAGAGTTGGCCACAGAAGGTACTTGTGATTTCAGTGATGGTGGCTTGATCCACTATAAATCAAGGGAAGGATAACCAAAAGCAGATCTGTGAATAAGACCTTCAGTTTTGAGAGTGAAAAACAAATAATATTCTTGTATAAAGGATGGGGATTAGTTCATCAAGTTACTTGAGCAGGAAAGCTGAGAATCTTGCATGTAGACAGTACTGACACTTGCTTAATTCAAATGTTGTGGAACTATCAGGAATTCCTATCTCATGCAAAGGAAAATTTATTCAAGGCACTCTGTGCCTAAATAGATAACAGGTACCTCCAGAGTGATACTACCATAAGTAGAGCTGGGAATGAATGGAAAATGGTCTGCTTACCAAAAACACCCCATGTCTTGGACATGAGGTATATGGCTCCAGTAAGAATCAAGAGAAACCTAGTTCAGACAGACCTTGTTAAGAAAATACAAATAGATTTCAAGAGGCCTGCTAGCCATATAAATCGAAAAGTTTATAAGGAAAAATGTTCAGTGCAGTGAGGATGCAGTGAGGATATGATCGGGAGTAAAGATATTTATCTATTATGATGCAAAACCTAAATCAAAAGTGTCAAGCTCTTTCCCAGGTTTCCAAGTTAGCTACCATGCAAATATCTGTGGAGCCATTGCATCTATTTATTACACAGAGCTCAGATTAACATTGAAGAAAAGAAAATGTTTTATCAACGCTTAGAGAAGTAGGTCCATTAGTTCAACCTGAAAGAGAAGGAAGCCTTCAGATCAAATCTGAAGGACAGGGTTATTCAAAGATAGAAACAAGGATGCATTCAAGCAATGATTTTGTGCCACTCAAATCTTTTATCTATTTCTCTAGAAAAAACAGGTAATTATTTGGCAGTGGGAAAGATCTTATTTATCTGAATTAAATGTTTCATATATAGGGCCACATTAGAAATTATTGGTTAAGAAGGGAATGAGTGCAAGAATTATAAAGTGAAGAAGGAGTTCATAAAGGAGAAGAGAGGTAAAGAAGCACCTTGGGAGTGGAGGGTAGGACTGATAACAATAAAGACGACCCATTGTCATCACATGGTAGAGTTAGCCACCAGTCAGTAGTCACCAGTTAGGTGACTGTTTGGACAGGGCATTGCTTCGGGTGAGCTTGGAAAATCTTTCCAAACTTACAGTCTAAATATGTATTCAATTTTTCTTTCTGAAGTCTCTGGTTCTTCACTCCTATTCCCTTAGTCTACAGTCCAGGAACTGTTTAGCTCCTCCATATAAACATACTTCTCAGTAAACAGTTTCCAGGACTCATCTTTCTGAACACAGCACTGAACTTAATCACATGTTGAGTCAGTTAAGTTTCCAGTAGTGGCCAAGGAGAAAAAACCTACTCTTTTTTTTCACCTCTACCACTTCTATTAAAGAGCCTGCAGGTAAAAAACCCTTTCATTTTACTTTATTCAAGAGGTAAGATTAAAAGGTTAAAATGGTCTGTCATTATTTTAGATGTTATAAACCACCAAAATCCTGGCTCCTCAGAGAGCTGCTGTCCTGTTATATCTGAGGTATAAGTTTCAGAAAGGGGCAGTGACATAAAAATGTCATCCTGCTGGGCTTATTCAAATTACAAGCAAAAAATATCTAGATATTTAATTTTATAGTACTCTTCTGTTGCTCACCTCCTGCTCCCCCCATCTCCCAGCGAGAAATATTGGTTTACTCCTACAATAAGCCACTATGTGGCACAAGAAGTCACCATGTGGCACCCACACATAAACTGACAGATGATGAAATGGATGACTTTTCTACACCAACATAGCTGTTCTGAGTGGCTGCAATATGCAGAACTTCTACTCCAAATACTTCCCTCCACACACCAAACTCTCTATCACCTCTTTGATGTACTTATTTTGCCTAGTGTAGGTATGGACATCATCACTTGGAGGTAGTTTGCCAGTCAGTGTCTGAGTTAATGGCCTATCTGGAGTGGCTAAGTCTGCCTGGAATTTTGATGTGTAAATAGCGTATACAAAGACACATTATATAGAAAATATTAAAATATATACACTGGTGCTCTAATAAAGTAACTTTTGTTCATTATTGCACTAGAGTTAACTTAAGAAAAAAACTTGCAGGAGATTGCCAGAAATGGGACATGCATTATTGGCCACAATTGAGTTTTGCTGTGCGGAATGCTGAATAGGGGAGAGAATTGTGCATGACATAAAATGAGATAGTGGTAGAATTGCATGGTACTTTTTGATCCTTTCAATGTAGGAAAATATAACCCATGGGAAACAATGTAGTATGATTGTGAGGAGGCATGAAATAAGCAGGATAGATAAACAGGAGGTAGTACAGAACACTGTACTCAGGTTCACCTGCTCTGATATTTCATTTTATGTATCCTAGGACAGGGAGATATTGTTCCAATTCACTTCTGATGTTTTCAGCTCAGTGTTCAAACTCCAGGTTATTTTAAAAAAAAAAAGGAAGTAGCTTCACTGTCACAAGGCGTTGTACTTCTGTAAAAGTAACAACACAATATATCTCGCAGGAAGTTTTGCAGTTTCACTCTCTCATCATTTCATAAAGATATGAATTGCCCCAAAACTTGCTTTTTCTCTGTGAAAGTGAAAACCCTGAGATTCCTCAGGTTTCAGTGTAATACAGGAGTAATAATTAAATGTGTATGTTTGAAAAGAGAAAAGTTGTGTTGAAAATTCAATCATTTTTCATGTAGCTATTGAAAATTTTCTGGAAAAGGCTAGAGACCATTCACAAAATATAACCATTTTAGGGGTTTTGAATGATAAATCTAAGCCACCAACTTTCTGTCTTACACTTTTCCATATGAAGTATGCATAATATCAGCTAAAATGATATAAGTCTTGTCTGGAAGGAATATATCTAGGTCAACCTGTAAAGCCTAGAAAGTACTTTTTTACACCTTGCTTTGCTTTGATGGATACAAAGTCCTGTGGAAGCGTATTCGCAGGGGACCGGTGATGAGTAAACTTCAGTGGAAGAAATAAAGGTGACAGTTCAGGCAGGAACAAAAAACAGTGTTTCCATTTTTTTGTCTGATTATCATTCTAGTAAGTAGTCTAGTGGTAGGACCAGTTGGTGATTCTATAGAAGTGTGGCAACAAATTGAGGAATGGAAAGTGAGGTGCTTGTATGCATCTGATTCTCTCATATTTTTCTAAGTGGAGAACATTTGATGCAGTAAGAAAAATTTCCAATCTGTTCATTTTATAGTACCCTTCATTAAAAATTTCAGTTCCTTTTCTGGAAAGCCTCCTTAGCTTGGTTGCTTTTCATACTTATGCAAGTTAATTTCATTGAGAGCAAGCAGTTGGACTGTATCGAGTGACAGAGATGCAAAAATAAATGAAATGTTTTTCTTGTGAACAGACAAGTTGCTACAATGGGAATTTAAGTGGGTTTATATTTATATTTATATGCTTTTTATATAAATAGTGTCTAAATTATTTGCTTGAATCTGCATAGCAGGAGGATTGATCATACTTACAGCTGCTGCACTCAGACAAGAAAATGTTTATTGGGTTATTTTAAAAGTAACTGTTTAGTTCTCTGTAGTACAGATAAAAAGTTATCCTTTCTGGCCTATTTATGTCACATGAACCTGTTTCTAAATCCAGGTTTAAATTTCCCTTGGTTAAATGCTATCTGATGACTGATTATGTACCTTTGGTCTGCTGTGTGGACAGTGCCTGGTCTCCAGGTCATTCAACTTAGGACAATCAGGCACAATACACATTTAGGCTCATCTGCTCATCTCTGACCTAGTATCCTACAAGCTTTTGCACTTTCAGTCCTTTTAGAAACCCGGTTGAGGTTGGAAGAGACCACTTGAGATCATCTAGTCCAACCATCTTGCTCTAGCAGGGTCAGTTAGAGCAGGTTGTCCAGTTGGGTTTTGAAGACCTCTCTCACTGACCTGCTGTTGAGCCTGAGGCATTTTAACCATTTTTAAAGGTTAAAGTAACCATTTCAAGTAACCATTAATATGTCTTTAGAAGAAATTGAAGATAACTGTAGGGCCACTTTGTTGCCCACCTTATCTTTGCTCTTCTAACATGTCTCTGATACCATGTATTTGCATATAGAGACATATGGCGTAAAGAGCTAGTCACAAGGTTTGATCTATTAACGGTTGAAAAGGGAGCCAGTGAGGGGGAGCAAGGCACGTCTTCATCTTAGCTCAAACCACCTATTGGAACAGAGTTGACTATTGGGTAGAAACCTAACTGTCCTAGTTTGAAAGATATCCCAGAAGTGATGGAGCATAAGTGCGGTATGGAAGACAAAGGCAACAGAATCCCTAAAAGAAACTGGCAGTGTAGATATCCCCAAAATACAGCAGAAGAGACGGAGTAAAACGTAAAAGCTAGTGCTACCTCCTGCTGCTTACAAATCTGAGATCAGCCTGGAATAACTCAAAAGATTGAGCAACAGATTTGAGTCAGAAGGGAGAGTGGTTTCTAGTTTCCAGACTATGTTCCTGCATAGTTGTGAAAGGACAGCTTTCAGACAGCTTCTAGTCTTGATCTGTACCCAATTTTTAATATCATTTATTTGAAGGAGTTTTGCATGCAAACTTTGCTTTTTGGTAGTTGCAATAGTGTTTAAAAGAACATTTTGGGATCCTATTGAATTTGGAACAGTATTTGGAACACTATTAATTGGAATCCAAAGCATATCTGAATTTCTGACATTTCCCCATTATTCTGACAGAGTTGGTAAACAAACATGCTAACATTTCAGCACTCTGTTGTTTCTGGGTGGGTTTTTGGACAGAGGGGAAAAAATTTTGGTTTTAATGTGACTATGACAAAGAATACATTACAGTGCATTCCTCTTTGGGATAGTCATTCTTTATGTTAAATAGCTTATTAAATTTTTGAATAAACAATTCGTAGTTGCAGAAGTGCACAAGTGTAGCCATTAAAATGTGGTAAATATAAGGCAATTTAAGTCTGAGGCTAAAACAGCTTGTGGTTACAGAATATAACATAGATTATTCTGTACAAATGAAAATGCAACATAAAGCGCTATTTTTCCTTTGTCAGCTTCTTAGTAATCTAATACCATTTAATCAGATCTGATAGAGACAGTAACTGTTTTCACTAGTTGTTTCTAACTGGGAACAACTTCTGCAGTATATTTTCTGTTCCTGAAATAAACAGGAAAAATACAATTTGAAGATTTAGTGCTTTCTAGGTAACACATGGTAGACAAGCGGTGCGGTGAAGAGGAGATTTAGCATAAGTATTATGAACCACTGAAGATCAAAAACATGTATTACTTTCTTCTTTGGCACAGCACCTGATGCAATGAACAGCTCTTTCATGCATTCGTGGAAAGAAAACAGACTACAGAGCATTCTTTGTCTTCATTTGGATCATTATCTGCCATTATTTAAATCTCAGCTGCATCTTTGTACCCCATCTAGTGCTCCATGGAAAAAGGACTTGTCAGTTCTCAGGATGGGAAAGACTGCATTGATACAGTTCTGACCACTGCGATTCTACATGGAAATCTGGGAGAGAGTTACTGCCTTTAAGGTGTGTCAGTATTGTTCTGCCTGCTGCAAGCATCTGGAAGTTGCTGCTAAGCATGTGAATCAAATATAAACAAGAAAACAAGAATTCTAGAGCTGCTTTGGTGTAGAGGCATGAGAGAGGTGACGGGAACTAAACCCCAAATTTTAAAGAATCAGGGGTTATTGACTTTTTCATCTGTCAGCTCTAAAAAGCCTTTGGTTGCTATAGCACAGTAGATTCTTCAGAGCAAACTTCATGGGGTTTTTTCCTCCCTAGCCTGGCTTTCTTTGTAGTGGAAGCGAATGGCCTTTATGTAATTTAACTTCCTTTTGCTCAGATCTTTCTGTCCAGCCTTACAAACCACAGAAGTCTTCAGCTGAACAAATGGGAAGTCCAAAATCTGAGAGCTCTTTGTTCAAGATAAGAGTGTTCTTTGTGAGCTCATGTTAACCATAAATACATAGTGTAAATAAACCAGCTGAATTATCTCCTCAAATGCATAACATATTAAGTTTGACATTTCTTGCAACAAATTTTTAGTGGTTCGAACAATTGAAGAGAAGAAATAAGAAAAGGGGAAGGAAAGGGAGGGGAACTGAAACATAAAAATCAGTCAAAGAGGAAAAGCGTTATTTAAATAATCTCTGTTGTAGTTGAATTGATGAATTACATGAATGAATTGGCTTGCTTTAAGAGCTGAGGGTAAAAAATTATCTGCATTACTTTCCCATAAACAGTATTTAAGGACAATTTAATAGAGAACTTGCTGAAGGCCTGGACGCCTTTTCCTTTCGAAAAAAATATTTAATACACTCTTTGCTAACCTTCTTCCATTGGCTTTTAGAATGAGAGAATATACTATGTTTTCCATGGATATGCACTGAGTTTTCTGGGAGAGAGTTGGGTCTGTCTAGCTCTTCTTATATCAGCAGCTGGTAATGAGTTTTGACAATAGCAGAAACACCATAAAAGCATATAGAGCTGAGCATCTGTATGAATCACTTCAGCAAATATTGGGAACACAAAGGAGAAAATAAACAGAAGAGATGCAGCATATGCACATTTGTTGTATACTTGGGTATTCTAACTGAAAACATACATGTTCAACCACCGTTACACCAGAAAATGACACAAAATCTGACTAATTGAGAGATCAGAAAAAAAGTAACTGTAAAAAGGGGATCATTAGTAGATGGAAAAGTTTCTAGAGGAGTCTCTATTTTCTTGGCTCACTTGTTATTTAATATCTTCCTCTTTAATGAGTAGGAGAATATACAGTCATTTCCAATAAAGTTTATGTAAAACATGTGACAGTAAAAAAAAATCATCAGACAGATCAGTTATACATAGGAGTCTAGTTCACATGGTGGGTCTGTACCTTGCATTTCAGTACAGCTGCATGTAGTATTTCAAAACTGTGAGCAGAGAACAGTTTACTAGGCAGGAAACTGAATCCCATGAAGAGCAATGTGTATTTCTTTTTTTTATGAGTGATAACTAACTGGAAATGAGATTCTGGTACACCTGTGGTATTATGTATGTCATAGATCACACGTATGTCTGAACTATTCTTCTGTATTTTGCTCCTATTGTTTCAATAATAGAATCTTCCAAACCAAAAATTTGCACAGTAACATTTGTGCTCCATTTCTTTCCTCCAAATGTAAATATCCCATCCTATTTCAACCCGCACATTGTTCCAGACTGATTCAGCTGTTTGATTTTGCTCAATATCTTGCTCCTTTAAGTGTTATCTTTGCTTTCAAGGAAAAATCAGCACTTTGTTAGGAGTCCATAAGTTTTCTTTATTAGAGCTGAACCATTAAAATTGCTTTCCCTTGATGGCCTGCATGGAAACAAGACCAAAATCCCGTTGCTTTCAAAGACCATCTACTACTAAGTGTTGTAAATGCTTGATGCACTCTTTGACAGTCCAGGTGGAGTTAAGCTGACTGTTATACCGCATAATATTATCTCTGGTAATTACAAAAGAAAAGAATAACTGACTATGCAGAGTGGACTAGGTCGATGAGAGGATCCCTCTATCCTAACTACCAAACAGGAAAACTGTTATTATTATTAAATGTTATTAACTGTTATTATTTTCAAAGTCCTGACAAACTGCTTGGAATCTCCATTTGAAAGTTATAGAAGGCATTGTCAAGCTTACACTCACCAGCTGCTGCACTTTATATTGTAACTACAGCAGTGAAATATGATCAAGCTGAGTACATCAGATACTAAGTCAGACATTCTGAACCTCCAGAGCAAGGAGTCTACATCTCTTCATTGCTGCAAAGTTACCTGCTGTTTTCTTCCAAATTGTGCAATAAATATCCAGTGAGATGGAAAAGCCCACGATTATGCTGTTATAAATATAACTTGGCTTTGTTGAACTTCATGAGGTTCACACGGGCCCAGCTCTCAAGCCTGTCAAAGCCCCTCTGGATGGCAGCCTTTCTCTCCAGGATGTTGACCACGCCACACAGCTTGGTGTCGTCACAAACTTGCTGAGGGTGCACTCAATCCCAGTGTCCATGTCAGCAATAAAGATGTTTACAACACTGGTCCCCGAACCAAGCCCTGAGGAACACTGCTCATCACTGGTCACCACTTGGACATCGACATGTTGACCACAACTCTTTGAGTGAGGCCTTCTAGTCAGTTCCTTATCCACCAAGTCGATCCATGTCTCTCCAATTTAGAGACAAGGATGTCACGCAGGACAGTGTCAAATGCTTTGCACAAGTCCAGATAGATTAAGTCAGTTGCTCTTCCCTTATC
This sequence comes from Limosa lapponica baueri, assembly GCA_002844005.1. Lineage (NCBI taxonomy): Eukaryota > Metazoa > Chordata > Aves > Charadriiformes > Scolopacidae > Limosa > Limosa lapponica. The sequence continues at coordinate 91,748 of KZ506409.1, forward strand.
CACCAATGCTCTAATGCTGCCTTAGAGGGCCACCAAATTTGTCACGCACAATTTGTTGGCTGTCACCAGTCACATCCTTATTTTCCATACACCTTAGCATAGTTTCCAGGAGGATCTGCTCCATGACCTTGCCAGACACAGAGGTGATACTGACTGGCCTGTAGTTCCCCAAGCCTTCCTTTTTTCTGTATTTAAAAATGGGGGTTATGTTTCCTCATTTCCAGTCAGCGGGAACTTTACTGGACTGCCACAACTTCACAAATATGATGGATAGTGGCTTTGCAAATTCATCCACCAGTTTCCTCAAGACCAATGGATGAATCTCACCAGGAATCATGGACCTGTGCACCTTTGGGTTCCACTGCTGGTCTTGAACCTGTCCTTCTCCTACAGTGGGTGGTTCCTCATGCTCCCAGTCCCTGCCTTTGCCCACTGCAACTTGGCTGGTGTGGCTAGAGCACTTGCTGGTGAAGATCAATACTAAAAAGTCAGTGAGTACCTCAGCCTTCTCCATGTTCTGGATAACCAGGTCTCCAATTTCCTTCCAGAGAGGGCCCACGTTTTCCCTAGTCTTCCTTTTATCGCCGGCATACCTACAGAAGCTTTTCTTGTTGCCCCTGGCCAGATTGGATTCTATTTGGGTTTTAGCTTTCCTAACCTGACCCCTGGCTGTTCAGACAATTTCGCTGTCTTCCTCCCAGCCTACCTGTCCTTGCTTCCAACCTCTGCAGGCTTCCCTTTTTAATTTGAGATTGTCCAGGACCTCCTTGTTCATCCGTACAGGCCTCCTGGTGTTTTTACCTGACTTTGTCAGGATGCATCATTCCTGAGCTTGGAGGAGGTGGTCCTTGAATATTAGCCATCTTTCTTGGGCCGCTCTTCCCTCCAGGGCTTTATCCCACAGTACTCTATCAAGGAGATCTCTGAAGAGGCCAAAGTCTGCTCTCCCAAAGTCCAGGGTAGTGAGCTTACTGTGCACCCTCCTCACTGCTCTAAGGATCTTGAACTCCGCCATCTCATGGTCACTGCAGCCAGTCACACTGAATGTGTCAGTGTCTTGCATAAGTATTATTTAGCCAATTACAAGAGTGATAAACAAACATATTAGGAAAGTAAAAATATAAACATAAAAATATAACCAATACAACCATATAACCTATGAGAGGTACTTTGAGGCAGTAGTTCTGCTGCTCCTGCCCTTCTAAGTAACTTCAGTAACTTCTGACTAAAACTACATGAAGCTTTGATTCTGGGATTAAGAGCCCAGATCAATCTATATATTAAAAAGGAGTTGTTCTGGATGGCAATCACTATACTTCTGAGGCCACAAAAGTGTGATAGAATTGGTGCAAGTATCCAATTTCCCCATGAAACCTGCTCATTCTAGACTAAAGCAAGTTTTGGCAAATTTTGTTGTTCTTCATGAAATGAACATAAGGAAGGTTATCAAGGGCATTAGTTGACAACATACTGAATTTTTGAATAATTACTGACTCTTAGTATTTAGGAAAAATACCAGCTAACTCTAAGGACATCTTACTTTGGAAGTAGTAGGTATGTTCCTGAGACTTTTTTTCCAAATAATGTCTTCATTCTTGGTCACTGAAATAATGTAGGGCTTTAATTAATGTAGGCTGGCAGCAAAAGTGCATCAATATTGTCAAAGTGGTCCTCCATTAGTATTTAGGTAGGTACTTTGTCTCTTTAGAAACCCCTGACCTTCTCTGTTCCTGTAGAAATATTTTTCTTTATTACCATGGAGGTAATTATGTACAAACCATGCAAAATTTCTCTGAGCACTCCAGTGCATCTTCAAAACCTCTTAGCAAAGTAGTGTATCTGGTTCAGTTCATTTTTCATTGTACGCATCTGCATAAGTCCAAACAATGTGGCTTAAACATACAAATTAGTCTGTTGGTCCTGGCAAAGAAGAATATTTTCAATAATCTGTGTTATCCACTTTGCTGGTAACTTTTTACTCAGCTTTGCTAGGCTCCATTATTGTTGTTGTTCCCTTTGGGAGTGATTGTATAGGAAAACAGGCCTCATTGTTAGACATTTTTTCTCACATGTTGTAAAATTCTGATCACTATGTGCACTCCCTCTCAAGCCAATGGACCACATACACCAGAGCACAAAATCATTTATTTGCTCCTCTTTAAAAGCGCTGTTGTAAGAGAGACCTGTGAAGGATTTTTGCAACACTGACCTATCTAGTTAATTCTAATTACAGTAGAATATAAATTACTTTCTCTGGTCAACATAGTAAGAGAGAACTGATGATTAAATATTTTAATTTCATCTCTTCAAATGCGAAAATCCACTCTGGAGGAATTGTTTTGTTTGCATTGACCCTTTGAAGGAGAAACTATTAGGCTCAACGCAAACAGTTCTGTGTTGATTAGCACTGCTTCACTTTCTTGCTTAATCTAATAACTTCTTGCATTAAGATCTGCATACTCATAGATGAAAACATAAATCTAAACACATATTCTTATAAACATGCAATCAAGTCAATTTTTAAGTCAGAATTGCAAAGTTCTTTAAAATACAGAGTTCTAACCTGAGAGCTGGGAGGGATGACAACCACTTTGCTTAAAGTGCTGAAGGAAGTAGACAGTTTATGTTCAGGTTTTGGGTTTTAGGCCAGAAGAATTGGGGAAGAAATCAAATAAAAAGAAAGGAAAGAACACCATATGCCATGGAAGAGGAAATTCTTTAATTCTAGTTGTGATCTCATTGGTGGTGGAAAAACCATTTCTGCTGTCATTGCTGCTTCAGGAGCACAGTCTGCTAAGTGTGTGGGGAAAAAAATGTCACCCACATCAGTACCTCCCTCTCTGCCCATGTATTCCACACAAATACAGTAAATGTGTATACTCTGAAGTGCAGTGAAGAAGCGTGGAAAAAAGTTTTCTTTCTAAAAAATGATTTTGAACATGGTGATAAAGTAGGGATTCAACCTCATATCATACTATGCAACGATATTGACAGGAATCAGGACTCACAAAGATACTCTCTTATGTATATTTTTTTAAAGAAAAGGGAGGGCACATAAGAACATTCTTCATTTTAATTTTTATTTAGTCAAGAAGATAAAAGGGCAACAAACTGGGCAGAAAGTTTCTCTGGATTAACAATCTAATTCAACTACTTTTCTGTTCTCTTTTGACATAATTCCTATTAGTCCAATGAGTAAAACAGCATACAAAGAAATTGGTTTCTTTGTTGAATGAGTGGAAGTACAGGTGAACACTTCTTGTAATAAGTGATATTATGAAATCTAGTAAAGAATTGTGTTTCAGAAATTCTTTAGCAGATAAACAATTTTCTTTCTCTTTGGGAATTTCTATTTGTCTTGAGGACTTTAAAAAAAACCACAAAACATTTAAACAAAATGTGCTGTCATCAATAGTTTCTGAGCAGAAGTTAGGAATAATTGAAGCTGCCTGGAGCATGAAATAGGCACTTGGTGAGCCAGTATAACGAGCCATTAATGACTGCACAGCGCCACAGGAACTTGCATTCAAGAGGGAATATGATAGAACACGTCTCTGTGTCAGTACCTTTAACCATGTGCTATCAGTCTTTACAGATATCCTGAGAATCGCCACATGCTGAAGTTAGGCTGCTTACTCTGTGAAAAGAAACAGAGAATATGGGTAGCTCACTATCAATCACACCTTTTATTTAAAATTTTAAAGAATCTTTCGAGGAGAGAACTTATATGGACTCAATTTTTAACCTAAAACACTGCCAGAGAAAAATTGGTTTAATAAGAGTTTTGTAAAACCTAATTAAAGCCTGGAAAACTGTGAAACACCTACTTCTTAAATTTAGTTAAGAATGTTGGGTACTTTTTGTGATGTAAGAGGTGAGAATATTTGTAGCAGGCTTGAAATGGGACCTTTTGGGGACTGTAGAAAAGGGAAGTTCAGATATTAAAATAATGAGATGTCAGAAATTTTTTCAGTGAGTTGTTCAGAAAAGACACTGCACAAGAGGAAGAAAAAAACCCAACGGAACATGTGCTTCTGTTGTAGTTAGTACCATTACTGTGGCATTACAGATTATAGCAAGACAGAGACAAGACCTTGAGATACTTGAATCTCTTTCACAAATTCAACTCTCTTACTTCCTGACAGGCTGGCAGGTAAATCTATTTTTTGAAATGTTACCTGAAATCACATTTTAAGTTAACTTTCCTTATTTACAATGTTTTTTCCTGTTTTCTTTAATTACCAGTTTGCTTTGCTCCCTCCCAGCTCAGCTCCCCATGTCTTTGTTGCTACGGTCTATCTGTTATTTCTTAAGCAAAGCAGGGTGTTCTTCATGCCACACACAGTGCTAAGCACTTAGTTTCTGACTGCGGGAAAATGCAATAAAGTGGTGTTACAGAAAAAAAAACTTCGTTTACTGTATTCTGAGTCATTGCCAGAAATAAAGACATTATTGTTATAATTACTTGACTACAGTTTTGAGATATACAGATCTGAAATGAGCTGAAAGCTTGAACTTTTCATTCCATTTATGAGATGTCAGGAATCAAAGAATATTTTAATAATTTGGTAAAATAACTCTACATTTCAAAACATACTGCAGGTCTCCTAAGAATAATTTAGGATTATACAAAGCAATTGCAATAAACATTAGATTCAATAAAAACTAATTTTTTCATGTCTTGAACATGTAGGATTGGTGTTTCTTTCCTTGGTGTTCCCAGCAATAAACATTCACCTCTTTCCTAGGTTTGTTTGGAAAAAAATGGAAGATGATCCTGCAACACATCAAAGAAATCTCATTTTAATTCATAATTTCCCATCTTATGTGTCAGTCTTCCGTATCTTATTAGTTAAAAGTCTGACTTTGCCTGGGCAAAATTTAGATTATGGACTTCAGGAGAAAAACACAGAAAACTTGTTCTGCCATTGGCTCACATCCTAAGCAGCCAGTTTGGGGAATTTAAAGCAGCGTACAGTGACAAGCAAATCCAATGGCAGCAGTTCAAATTAATTTTGTCTGGTTATAAGTAACAGAAACAGAAAAAAGTTGGACTATAATAATGTCTCTGATGTAAACAGTGATCAGTTAGCAACATGAGCTCTCTCATTCAGCAAAATGCCTAAACTCACAAATTTAAGCCCAGGAATAGTCCCATTGAAACCAGTCTGATGTAATTTCTGAGGAATGTACTTTTTTAGATTAGATCCAGTAAAGCACTTGAATACCTAATAATTAGGTGTGGCGGCCCTATGGCTCCCCAAATAGAAGCCATAACCTCACCCAGAGTTCCCAATAGAGTGGATAAGCCAAGTCAAATATCTCTAAATGGAATCTAAAAAGGGCATCTCCTATAGCTATGGCAGCAAATGTTGAGAGGAATAGGGCTATTTCTAAAATCTCCTCTTCCATTCCTCTGAGGTTTAGGTAGATTTCTCAGTTTTCTAAGGAAATATTTCCATTCACCCAGCAGCACAGCTCTGAACATCTGCTTGAATGTAGGTATCTAACATCAAGCATATGTAGGTAGCTCCCTGTGTAAAGCAGTATCGAAAGAATAAATTACTACTCTCCCACACCAAAAAGAGAGCAAACTGGATTGTTCCCTTTTAAAATATGGTCAGTAGTGTCAGTAGTATCAGTAGTGACTTTGCACTGGAATTTCCCTTGCCTTTAAACAGCTGTCAGTTTTATTACCTGTCTTATTTAAACCTGATCAGGATTAAGAATCTCAAGGAAACCACAAAAGTGAGAAGCAGTACTCTGATTTGGTAGTGCCATAGCTGAATTCTAGTGAAGTACTTCAGGAATCCCCTTTTCACGTATTCGTGTAGTTTTATATTTAGACATTGCCAAATAAGAAGTTCTTTGCTAAGCAGGAAGTCTGCCCAAGCAAGACTAGGAAAAATTCCTCCTGAGTCTCAACTGGAGTAAGTGATGAAATTCAGACAGGAAAAAAATTAAGCCGAACATTAGGAAGGTCCTGCTATGATACCAGCTACATAGTGGAATAGCTTCTGAGAACACGTTCATCCTGCTGATGCGATGAATAGACTTCTTGAGTCTGTGATTCACTTAAGAGGAGCCCACATCTCAAGTGCTTCACATGAAACATCTGAACAGTCGCTGAAACCAGCAATAGGGATCCCATCATGGTGCGATTTGTCACTCCTCAGAGACTTTACTGCAGACAAGGGGTGTTTTCAGTCACATAGCTTTCAGGTTGAAAATCAGCTAGTAGCTTCCTCTGTTTCTTGGAATACAGGTTAATTACTTCATGGGAAAGAACTTTTGTATTTTAGCCGATCTCATCTCTATTCATATTACTGACCATCTCACAGACATCCTGGATTTTACTTTCCTCAAGAATCCATTTTATCATCCCTGATGGATGAGAGATTATCAGTAGATAGCCAGTTACTAGGTGAAAAATGAGGAACAGTCTGAGTGTGAGTTTATGAGATTCATTCTTAACGGTCTTTTACTTTGTGCTCCCAAAGAAACACCACATATCTACACTTTTTTCCGCTCATCACCTTTGTCATGGAAAGACGGCACCATGTTCCGGGCTGTGCAATGCCATTAGAGCCTCATAGGATCAAGATCTTACAACAATTTCTACTGCCTCATAGATTCAGTAATTGCTTTTAACATAAATTAAAACAAAAATATGGTTTGAGGCTGGACTGAATTGAGAATTGAAGTCACAGGCATTGTAAAGAAACAAATCTATACAAAAAAGAGTTTTCCCAAAGAGACATATAGTGACCTTCTAGGTTAAGCACACTCTCATTGTCATGCTATCACACATTCTTCAGTGCTTTCCACACTGAGATATTACTTTGCAAATAATGGTTGCTTTTTAGAATGCTAGGTGGTGGTAAAGAATATTGGAAATGTTAACTGTGCAGCTTTGACTTGTTTCATAAACTCTTATGAGTGGAGTGGTACAGAGGGAAAGAAATCCTAGACAAAAGTGACATGGGATTTGAAACATGGGCACCAGGACTGGGCTAAACACATTCTTTTCTGGGTGGCATTATTTTAATGTGGTTAATGTATAACTTCTGAGCTGCAACTCAGAAACATGAAATATATAATGCCCTCTTCCTATAAATATTGTAGTAGAGTAAAGAACAATTATAAGGTCTGACAGGAGATATGTTTTTTGTCATCAGCTGCAGAGTGACAGAGATCTCAAGCAAAACGTTCTTCGATACTGTCCTTCAGATGACTCTTTACAATGCTCATTCATGTGCATGATTTTAGCAATGCAACACTGACCATACAAGCAACGCTAAATCTGAGAGCCACAAGACAAGTTATAGAAAGCTGGGGAAAAAGAGGGGAGTTCCAGGAGAGGTTCACATGATGATGGCTCCTTTTCCTTTCTGGGGCAGAGCTGAGTTGAGATGGACACACAGGGTAATGCAGCAACAGCCATTCTTTCCTACAGGCAGAGACTCAAATTCATCAGAAGCCTTGGTCCCAGCTGAACCTTCCCCATTGCTAAATAAGCCCAGAATGAAGCCATGCAAGAATCATGAGTCACAGTTTGATCTGTATATTTAGGTTTTGGCCTTTTGTTCTGGATGTAAAAATTCTAAGATGGAGTTGTCCTCTCAGAAGTAGAAAAGTAATTTCTTATCTGAGTAGAAATTCTCTATCATTGCAAAAATACTTTTTCCCAATAGAAACGCAATTTTTGACAGGTTGAACCCTCTCACATTTCGAGAGCTTAACACTATCTATCAGCTAGTCTGCAAGGTTTTGTGGAAAGCAGTCTGAATTCTGATGTTCAGTCTGTATTCAGAAGAATTATGATCAACGTACAACCCAAACAGCACTCAATGGCCTCAAAATTAACAGTACAATAAAAGGAGAATAAGATACCAAACAAAGTCTTAGAAATTTGGTCTGTTCCATGCTTGAAGTATTAAAATCAAGGAGGTTGATTTCCCCATTTTGGCTGTAAAGTTTAGCTTTAGTTAGGAATCAAGACCTATCCCTAAGGCTGAACGCTTACAAATGTAGGATTATTTCCAGTAAACAAGATGTCTCACTAGGCCCAATACTATATTGACCTTTCTTCCTATGTATACCCTAAACCCCAACAGATTTTAGAGGGGAAAGGAAGCTCCAAAGTCTTAAGAATGTCTATAAACCTCAGCTGCCTTCTCTGGTAAATCAAAGACCCACCAGAATTTGCCTCTCCGATGATTGATATGAGGTGGAAAGAGGTGCAAACACCAGAGAAAAGGTGAGTCTGGAGAGAATTCCCAAACCTGCTTTAAGCCATAATCTCAAGTCAGATACAAGCTTGAGAAAGGACACATGAGCCATGGTCTGGACAGAGAACTCATTTCCACCCAGCAATTAAGACTGTTGTCTCAGTCAGGAATCATTTGCACATAATCACCATCTACTCACACTCATTCTGGATAAACAGAAATTTACTTCACCAAACACATTTGTTTAATTATTTTAAAAAGATTTTGAAGTGGAATCAGAAGACATTTGTGAGGTTTATAAATAAAGTCCAGTTTCCAAATGAACAAACACATTTTTCTCAACATCCACCTTACTCCAATCATTTCTTTCCTCTGCATGTGGCTTCACGGCCAGTCACGCAGTTTGTTACACTGTTTGGTTGGGGTGTGTGTATGGCTTTTTGTTTTGTTGGGGTGTTTTGCTTGTTTGTTTATTTTCGTGTGTGTGTGTGTGTATTTTTTTTCGGTTTTGGGCTTTTTTTAGTTACATTTTATTTTAAATTTGCAGAATCCTTAACATCCTCTTAATAAAGCCACAGATATGCAAGCACATTATAGAAAATACCAAACTGGCATTCAAGGATTTCTTGATTTAAATATTCCTCTGTAATTCTGCACAGTTGTTCTGCTATTTGGATTCCCATGCAAATATTAATGGTGTTAACTTCTGTGAAGACTTTTTTTTAAAGGAGAGGAACTGTAGCAGAAATACAATTCTTTACTTGGTTGCAAATGTCCATCACATTGGGTTCTCTTAAGTATACTTTTAAAAAAAAGGAAAAAATATAGCTGTGATATCAGGCTTCTTTGTATCTATTTTCATTTTGACATGCAAATTTTGACATGCGGTCATCCAAAACGCTTGTTTATAGTATTATGTGTGTGTGTGTGTGTGTGTGAAACAAGAAACTTTATGAATCACCCATCACACAATTAATGAACTAAGAATTGAGAATTCTGAAATTCTCATACTTAACAATATTGAGCAAAGGACCTGCTGTGCCCTCCACATGATGCACTCATATTTTGGAAGGAAGTGAGTAATCTCTTCAGAGATGCAATCTGAACTTCCTCAGCCATTCAGTAAGAGTTTCTGGCTGCATGTGACTAGCAGCCTATGGTGTACTTTTACCTTTTTATTTCTCAGTTTCTATGAGTGCTTCAATTAGTTCTCTGATGGGCTAAGTTAGAAAAACTGCAAAGTATTCTGGAATTGCTAAGTTCAGAAAAGACCAGTCCGTGTGAACTCTGGATTTCAGGTATCTGTCTGTAGAGAAATGTGTGATTAAGAAGAGAAGAAAAACTAGCCAGGCTGGGATTGAAAAACTGAATTTGAATATGGGAGGGAGAAGTTAAAAAAGAATCCTTAAATAGTTGAGATAAGCTTTAGTATCCTTATATCTTTATTTGAACTAGGCTGTTGAACATTTATAGCCTGTCTATCTCACATCTATGCCCCTTGAGATATTCTTCATATAATTCATCACTTAGGGAGTAACACATTTGTAAGAGCTGATGTTGATGTTGGTCTCTCCTTCCCGAGCTAACTCATACCAGTGACTCTTCTCTTGTGTAAGGGAAAGAAGCTTTGCGGGAGAGCACTTAACACATTCCATTTTGTCCCAAGTGTCTCAAAAACCTGTTTGGTTCGATACTCTTTTTCTGGCATCAACTAGCAGTTCCTGATTGCTACATAGTGGTGTGCAGAGTTTATTATAGTACCAGATCTGTCAGAAGAACAGGACAACTTTTTATTCCTCCTATTATCTCTGCGTCTCCTACCCATTCCCCTAGGGAAAATTTTCATTAAATTCTTGTCACAATTAAAGAAAGGTTGGTTATAGAAAGCAAACTGAGTGGAGTTTGAATCTCAGTTAATCTCTATGTGTATAAAAATCTTTATCTTAATGTATGTTGCAAAAGATAGAAAAAGGGGCTTTTTACTGATGGGACTTCCAGGTACAATGAACAGCAGATAAACTGCAGACTATTGCTATTTCTTATATCCATTTGTATATCACTGAATTTGCTCTCATATCATATCTTTGAAATCTCAGATGACTCAGACAGAGATCATTTCTTGTAAATTCAGTGCAAGTCGGCTGAAACTTTAACATCTCAAGGAGTCTTAATAGCTTTCCAGACCTGACTTGTTCGAAATGCTGTTCAGACATGACCCGCTTAATCCTTCCAACACTTCAATAAAATGTTTAGCATATATAAGTAATGTTCTAGAGGTGAACAAATAACCCATAATACACTATTTATTGGCAGTTGTACATTTCTGCAAATTAAAAGTTTGTGAATATAATCCAAATATTTCAGATATGCATTATTCAGAAGAATCTGGTAAATTCCTGAACAAATGTTTTCTTTACCAATGAATGTCAGATGATTGAAAAAGTAGTATGCAGGAACCAAAAAAATTATATGAGGTTGGTTAGCAATGAGGATCATGTGATACTGTGTCATTTGATGATTAGGGTATTTATAAAAATCACGAGCGCAGTGCAAATTTTGTAATTTACAGTTGCATAAATCATTGAATTTCTTTTTTTCTGTATAGAATTTCTGTCCAACTAATATCTCTTGCTGGTAGATCCTGTCATCTCAAACATTCCTCAAAAGGCAACGCAAAAGGACTGCAACTGAATACAAGTAAATTTTCAAAATCATATTCAAGGTAATATTTTTTTTCTTAAAAATACATGATTGAACTTTTATGAACTATGTAGTGGTATCCCAAATGAGTGCTTATTTTTCATTTCTAAAATATTGGCTTTCATTGATACTTAAGCCAAGTTGTTAAGTAGGCAATGGATGTGTGGTCTAGCGTGACAATTCTGAGTTCTAATATAAACTCACTGTGTTGCAATAACATTCAGCTCCTCCCTTATCTATTTTTCTACCAGAAATTCGGGAACATGGAAACATGCAAAACCATAGTTTCTGCCTCACTACTTTTATGAAATCTATTTTCTGTGCCTCTGTCCCAGACTCACACAAAACTCCTCCCTGTAGAGTCACCCAGAATTACCTTCTTTTGTTTTCAGTGGCCAGTCCAGCCCAAACCATGACATTTATACAGAGAAAGCAATTTCCCTCAGAAGTCGTCATTTATTTTCCTTGACAATTTCAACAAAAATTATGTAGAGCTCAGAAATGAAAGATGCTTTCCTCACTGCCGCTTCTACACAGAGTGAGCTCCGAGGGGCAAACTGGGGGGGTTTCTGCCTTGTGCATTCTCCATCCATGGAGGGGCACTTAGTGAAGTTTGGACCCGAGGCACTTCTTTGGGCTCCCTTTTCTCCAGTTTGGGCTTTGTCTGGATATGCCCAGGCAGAAAGGATTCAATCTCAGTACACAAGCTGCTGACGTCGGACCAGGAGGAGCCAAGCTTATCGATTCCTGACTATGTTTAGTCTATGTTTAGACTATGTTTAGACTATGTAACCTGCACAACTAAAAAGGTTTAAAATTATATTTCTGGGGGAGTGGGAGAAGGGGGAAATGATAGTTGCTGCTGATGGCTGCACATCCAATAAAGCAAAAGGACTGCCCACTTGCGTAAGAAGATGCTACTGCTGTAGCAATGCATTACCTAAAGCCATATAAGAGGGGTAGACTGCTTGATGTGTATTTTACCCAGAAAATTTAGCAGTCCAAAACCTAGCACTGCTGTGTCTGCCAGACTCCTCACCCTGTTCATTGTATAATGTGCACACACCTGCACCTTCCCTCCTACAGCCAGACTGGAACCACGACTTTGCCTCTGAAAACAAACATGCCTATTATGGTCTAAAATTAGGATACTTTTCCTTCCTTTCCACCTTTCCAGGGGTCATAAACTGACTAACAGGGAGACTGCTGAAACTCAGTAAGTTTCTGTTTATATACAGGTTGGGTCTGGCTTTAGTGTTCTTCATAACTGGAAAAGACGGGCTTAACTATTCATTCCCACACTGCTATGTTTAGGGCAGAGCCTAAATGTGGCTGTGTTATATGTGGCTATGGCAAGTCTGGCACAAACAGACCTGGTATGAACAGAAATTGTTCCATGAATAAATCCAACTAAAATTTGGTTTTTACTTTCTTTAGATAGGAAGATATTTTATCAGTGCCTATAAATCTGATGTAATCCCTTTATCCTCTCAGATTATATATATATATATACACAGGGAAAAATGTAACACACTATGCAGACCTATTGTAATACAGATACTGGGACTACATCAAACCCGTTTCACAGTTGGCTTAACTGAAAATTCCTTAAAATCAGTAGAAAACTTCCCTTGACTTTGAAGGGCTCTGTTCGGGTCCATATAAGGCATAAGAGCCCCTAAGGATTTAGCTGTACGTACAGTTAAGTGTTTGTTTATGCAAATATCAAGTGTTTCCTGAGTCGTGTGAACGTTTGCATTTTAAAGCTCACCTGCTCTTCTGGAGCTTCAAATGTTTGATTTAATTATTCCAACTTGCTGCATAGAAGGGAGAGTGGGTGAGAAAGGATGGGGGCTAAGAAAAAGGAGAAATGATGGAGACGAGATAGAGAAGTCAGGGTAGAAGTCAAGAAGCAAAATCAAAAGGAAGAGAATCAAAAGACAGTGGGAGGAGAGTGAGGGAGACGACAAAGAGCACATCCTGGAGATGGCCCAATATAACCTTGATTTACCTATTGTTAAACTGCAAATGGAAGAAACAAAAGTGGAAATATAGAATGCTTAGAGCAAAGATGGCAGCTCATGCTCTGATATACTGGTTTCCAGGCTCCTGTTGCATGGTGTGCGCTGGGAGGGCCGACCAGGGAGATGGAGAGTCAGAGACAGACTGAAACCACCTACAGAGAAAACCTGTCTCCCCATCTCCCCTCAGTTCCCCTGTACTTCCCCCACCCCTCAGGCCTCTGCACAGCTGCTTGTGGCTCCATTAGTCACTGGTGCATTCACCACGTCTGTGCCGAAATGCTTGGACATATGGTGGCAGCTGCTGTGGGCAAGTTTCCTGCCCCATCTCCACAGCGACAGAGTAACTAATGGGGTGTAGGGATGTGAAAGCTGTGAATGGGGACTGCTCCTGTGATTTCCTGCCTGTGCTCTGCTGGGAGCCACCGGAGTCAGGCAGGGACTGGGTGCTTTGGGATGGTGCTAGAAACAAGAAAGCTGATGGGGCCACATGGTCTGCCAGAGGAGAAACCTTGGTGCAAAGAGTTTCCTATGGCCTACTTGAGCAATTCTGGCTGTTAAGATTTTTGCCTGTGTTGGATCAGTGAGTTGTTTAGGGATCTGGGGCAAACCAGTAAAACAGGCTGATGAATCCATGCGGTAGGTGCCAATCTGGGTTGCTGCCTTTTTCAGAAGTAAACAACTAAGAGCCGTTGTTCATCTTCCTAACTCTCTGCAGGACACAGACTGTAAATTACATCTAGGAACAAAAGGTTGATGGAAGTAGAACCGGGTGCCCAACTTCCCAAGGGAGTGCTTTGCCCTCCAGACAAAAGAGTAGCTTTTCTGGCTTAAACCAGCACAGGCTCTTCTGCTGCCTTCCCACCAGCGCTCAGAGGCCAAGAAAAGTGGGCAGTACAGGATTTTCTACACTGAAGCATTTACAACTGATTCCATTACAAAACCTGGTTCCAGGGTTGATCATGGAAATTAAATTTGGTCTGAAATGCAGGAAACAAGATTGCAGGCTAGGGACATAGGAGGAAATCTTATTAAAAATACCATATCTTACTGAGATTACAGTTAAATGGGTATAAAATCCTCCCACCTTCCCCGAAACTGACTTTCAGCCAGTCTCACAGGCCAGCTGTAGTCTATGCAAAATGTGTGCTGCCATGACCAGAATTACCTAATGAGATTTGTGCTTTTTATATTCACCAAGACTATGTTCTTCAACTCCCCATAACGATCTTGAAAATTACATCAAAATATGCTCAGAAAAGTACTTTTTAATTAAAAAAAAAAAAAGTCTTTCTGCTGATAATAGAAAAAAAAAGTTTTTCAAATTAGGAAATTGGAGAGCTTCCTTTTTGGAAGTTTATGATTTTTACAACAGAAATGCCAGCTATTTTGACAGAAACAAAATTCCACTCTTTCCCCTTTACAATTGTTCCCACTTGACAGTGAAACCAATCATCAGTTGTGTCACTTTTTCTCATTGAACATTCAGGTACATTTACTTTCTGGTCCAAATAAATATATATTATAGGGAAAGGCTGCCCCACTGAATTCAATGGAATTTTGGCCCTTGACTTCAGCTAGGTCAGAATTTCAATGTCTATGGGGATTCCTTCAAAAGCATCTCTTTATATTGCTGGAGGCCTGTTCTTTTCTAGGGTTCCAACACATATGCTCCCTAATAGGTTTTTTATCAAAATTAATTGGTGCTGGCTACAGTTCACGTATATGATAAAATCACAAATGAGTTATTTTGCTGTTCCTGTACTATATTGCACCATTATAGATTCAATATCCACTGTGTCAAAGGCTTCACAGAAAAATACTTTTTTAAATGCTGGGGTTTTATCCTTTTCAGTTGTATTGTTTCATTCTCTTTTGAATACTTAATTTATTTGGTACCATTTATTATTTTACAAATTTTTAGTGCCAGTAATTTAACTTGCTTATTACCAAGTGAGTAAACAATTTCCAAAAGCTCAGACATTTAACTATGTGATTTGTGTTTTTAACAATAATGTTATGGGAACAAATCTACAATGGAAATAAACTGATAGGCTCAATTTAAAGCGATGCTCTGCTGCATTTCCTCAGCTCCAGGATTTTTCGGTTCCTATATATTGAGATTATTTCGAGCTAAAGGAAAAGTTCTGTGTTTCTCACAAAGAAACCCCCAAAACCAAAAAAACTTTCCCCAGAGCTGTACATCTCCTATGTCTAAATTTTCTGGGTGGCATCAGGCCCTGCACCCAGGCTAAGTTTGGACTGCTGTCTACCCCAGGCCAACATATTTTAGTGGAAAAATTCCTTTTTTGGGTAGGAAAGAAGAAAATAATTTTGTGTCTTTTATTTATTTATTTGTTTGTTTGTTAATGGCAGCTCTTTGAAGTGCTCAGTGTGTTGCAATGCAAGTGTGTGTCCTAGGCTGACATGTAAGCAGGTGGATGGGATGTGAAATGGACAAACTTACATGTAATATACGTACAGTTATGAATTATTCTGTGGTTTATCACATGAAATTACATACTCTGATAAATTATTTTTATTGGATGCATCTGTCTTTTCCTTTTGCATTAGGTACTAGCACATCCCTACACCTGGTCTAAACAGGTTCTAATCTTAGCCCAATTCCATAGGACAAGAAAGAGACTTTCCAAAGTGGAATGCCATCCGCCCCTGCCAAACACACACAGAGCACTGAGAAGTCTAAGATGCATATCAAATAATATTCAGTATTGAGAAAGCAACCTGTTTATAATCTGATGTCAGAAGGGCTAGAATTAGAAACTTCAGACCATGAAGAGACTAGGCATTTCCACTCCTGGTAAAATATGACTTTTGGCCCCGCAACACTTGCCCATATCCATGAAATGAACATTATTCTCTATTTACCTGTGCCAAAGAAAACTTATTTTCATTTTTTCATTCCATATAATTGTGAATACAGGATGTTAACAGAGAGGTATTTTATGTTCATCAAAATAAAGACTTAAAGATACCTTAATTTCAGTCAATTATTCCATTCTTTTGTTTCATCCATAGAGGTGAATTTTAAAAGTCATTTAGCAACTGAAGATATGTTTCATAAACTTTCAACATGCATTAACTGCGCACCAGCATTTTAAATCCCACTAAACATCATTCATATATTTCAATGCCAAAGTACGTATAGCTATAAATGTACAGGAATTCACAGAACTATTTCTTTTCCACTACTGTAAACAGCAAGGTGTTTAAGAGATTGTTTTTTCCTTGCTTTTAAAGCCATTTGTTTCAAAAGAAAAAGCAGTATTCACTGGATAAAACGTATTTTACCTGTAACTTCAAACTTGCTAGCTTCTTAATAAAAAGATCCCCTCTGGTTTAAGGAAAGATTTTTCACCTTGTCCCATCAGATATTCTAGACCTGTTGGAAAAGCCTGTTGGAACCTGTTGCTAAAGATTTGGCTGCTTGAGGAAAGGATAGTCAGCTGTCTCTAAGTCAAAAGTCAAAGAAAAGGCAAAGTCCTGAAAACCTCTTTGTGTAATGTTCTTGTACCTGTGGCTGGCTGGAAAGACCTGTTTGTATTTTTCCATTGTGTTAACAGAGACTAAAAATTAATGAGAAAATTCTTTCAAGTGGGAGGATGGACAAAATGGTAATCTGATATAGAACTATTCATTTCAAATTTGCCGAGTGAAACTGCAATTGGAGCATTAGTGGATGTCAGTCATTGCCACGTGTTGGTTGTTAGAGGTGAGATGTGCTGGCTTTGGTGATTCCTGAGCAACCCTCGTTCCACTGCACACAAACCACTGTTGCAATCCTGCAGCTCTGAAGGGAGGCCGGTGGATGGAGGCACCACAAGAAATTGCTAAGGCACACAACAGACTTGCCTTTTGCTTATCTACAGAGGCTTTGATGTTTTCACCAGGAATTTCACGTGGCATCTAGAGAATAGGAGGAATAACTCCTTCTGTACCTCATACCATCAATACAATAAAATACCAGCCTTAGTCCTCAGTATCACTGCTGGCACCGGCATCAGTTCCCATCTCTGTTGGAGCACCCTGTGCAGAGAAGCCAAGGATATCCCAGGCTGTGGGAGACAGAGCTTCTTCAACTTACCTTCTGCATGAGGTTATCTCCCAGGGATGAACAGAAACATTTTAGACATTTTCATTGCAGAGCAGGCATTTTGCTTGCTTTAAATTGAACTGCAAAAAGAGAAACTGGTGAGATGGGTCGAAATAAGCAAAATATTTTGGGGAAACATCCAGGCAGTTGTAGATGCTCTGCTGGGGTTCAGAAACTCCAGCGCTTTATGACAATAAAGCAACAATGAGATTTGAAATCCAGGAGGAGAAGCTTGTAACAAACAGTGTCGTTCTGAGCTAACTCACGAGAGATTACTCAAATTTTCCTGCAAGCGCAGTAAGTATAACTTTCGCCCCTACTTTTGTAAGAGGAGGAGGGTTAGCGCCTCTTCAGCGCTGGAGCCGCGCTGCTCGGTCAGCCCCGGCCCCCGCCCGCCCCCGCCGGGGCACCGAGCCGCGATGGGTGTGACTCCTGCTGGAGCTCCCCCTCCCAGTTATGTCATTACTTCAGTTCCTTTGAATCAGAATAAAAAGTGCAGCAAACTTCAGACTCATTGACTACGGGTTTCACAAGCGTCGGGGCTTTTCTTCTCTCCGCAGCTGGAAAGGATCTCTGGTTTTTGCGAAACGGTTCTGGGAAAACAATGACCAACCTGTGGGCAGCTGTTGGATTATGTTTGCTGAAGCTTTGTCTGGCAGAAACACGTAAGTTTTTTTATGAATGAAAACACTTACGGTTGCTGATAAGTTTATGCTTCAGACAGCAAGTGCTCTTCTGCTACATGGTTAACAGCTTTATGGCTTTATTATTTGTAAGAGTTATCAAAGATGCTTTAGAACTGTAACGCCCGCTGTACTGGTTCGTACAGTCACGGAAAGCTGTGTATTGCTTGGGCAATTCCACATCCATAAAAAGTGAATTGTCGATCATAAAAGTTAAGTTTAAACTAAGAAGAGAAATACGTCAGGGGATTTAGAATAGCTCTGGTAAAGCTCGGTTCGACAATGTGGCTTCTGTTCCGTACTTAGCTTGCTCTCCCGGCTCCCTTGCAGACATGAGAGAAAAGGGGGGGGGCTGGAGGGGACACACCCCACACCCCCTCCCGGCATACAGCAACTGCATTCCTGAGTTTACATGGGTTTGCATGAGTTTACTAACAGCTAATAGACTCTACCTCGCTGAACAGAAGCAAAACTGTAGTGACCTGTGACTGAAATTTGGAGAGCTTTTATGCCAGGCATGCTGGTTTCTGACTTCCTAAGGTTTCTCTGGGGTTGACTGATGAGATTTTGGAAAAAAGGGGGCTAGAAGTGACCCCAAAGTTGTTTATCAATTAACTTTCTGTAGCTTGGTTATCTGCTTCATATACTTGTATTTTTAAAAGAAACGTTAATACAGAGAAAAAAAATAAAAATTGTATGTCCAGAATGACAAAATGCTTTTGAAATGTCACATGGCACAGGCTCAACCCTGTCTGAGGGAAATGGCCATGCTTTTAATAGTCTCTCACTGTGATAGAAACTGCTTTAAGGTGTTCGGTGGTTAGGGGTAAAAATTATGCTTCTGCTTTTTTTTTCTACTCACCAGTTCCAGGAGTCTAACAAAATACATTTTTTTATGGCCGCTGTCACCCAAGGGCTCTGTGTGTGTTTATAGTAAATATATATATCATTTGTTCTAGCAGCAGTGGATACTTCTGCAGTTATACTTCTGCAGCACTGCTGGGCTCTGAATGGGTGTGTCAGAGTGAACAGTGCAGATGTGATAGCTGAAGCACCCTCATTGCTTTTCTATCTGTTGCACCAAAACACTCTTGCTAAAATCAGATATACGGATAAAGCCCTGAGAGAAAGGCCAGGGGTACTGTTGGCAAATAATGTGTGCCAGAGATGTGTTTAAAACCTTGGCTTGGTCCAAGTCTGTATGCTGTATAAGTATTATAATTATTTGGTTGCCACCCACTCAACTGATTTCTCCTTTTATGAGCTTCCAGGAGCATCCTAATGAAGCAGGGTCTGCACTGACTCTAGGAGTAATGTGTTTTTACAGTGAGACATAGCAGAAAACCCCGTCTTCAGCATAGTTACAAAAAGTATGCCGAACTTCCCATATGCCCCACAGGGAAGTTTTTTTAGTGGCTTAGCAAGGTATTAGAGACTATAGCTACAATATATTTTAGTTGGTATGTGGTACATTCCAGCATGACTTTGTAGTCAGTAATGACTTCAAAAAAGCAGTTCATGGTGATTTTACTTTCTTTTTTAAGCCAGTGACTTTGCTGTGTATCATAGAGTAGTGGCCATTGTTGTTGGGAAACACCTTGCTTGAAGACAAAATTCAGATCTGCTCCTGAACTGGAAGTTTGATTCTTTTAGTACAGAATTTAGCAAAATTAGAAAGGACCTGGAATTACCATTAACGTGAGTACTAAAGGAAAGATGAGATATAGAGAGCAGCTGAAAAACTTATTCATTCTGAGTTCTGTGCTGTTGTGATCATACTGTCACTGACATGTGAGTGAGGTGTACTTATGGTATTGATACGACTTTTGTTGTCTAAGGAATCTGGATCCAGGAAGATATAGATGCTGATACCTCAGTTGATGATGATTCTGGGGATTTTCCCCTGTGAGCATAATATATATGTAAAAATATTTCTCTCAAAGTTTTCCTTGATTAATACAAAGCGAATCCTGGAATTTTGACCCCCAAACTGGAAGAAGCTGGAATACAAGTAGTAGTAAAGAGGAAATGAAAAGAGGGAGAGTGAGTCCAGCAGTGGGAGTGAGGAGCTTAGCTATCAGCACTGGAGAAGTTGCCAGAATCTCGTTAGGAGGTAAGGTTCTGAGACAGGGCTACTACAGATACCGGTCATTCACAAAGGAAGGGACGTGCCTGCCTCGGCTTATATATCCATCATGTAAATTTGTAAATAAAGCAGTTTGAAGAAGCTCTTTGTGCTAGTTTATTTTCACTTAGTCCTTACAGTGTGTATCTTGGCTATTTCCCCAAGGCTGCAAAGTAACTAGACTTTACTAAAGTTCACTTGAACTTCCATCATCATTTAATGGAACGGTTATACACCTGCCCTTGAAATACTCTTGTGCACAGAGCCACCAAACCATGGCAGAGGATTGTCTTGCAGTCTTTGGAGAAATGTTTGTTGATTCTTTAGTTCCTGGTGTTCACCACAATGCAGAACCATTACCTTGAAAACAGGAAGTCAGAGAAAGGCTTAATGAAGAAAGATAGCATCATACGATTGAGGAAGAACTTTTTAAACTAAATGCTTTTAAAACCACTGGTAGCTCTAGCCAAGGTTAAATGAAATGTTCCTCTGTACCTGGTGTGTCTTTCTTCCCAGAACAGTTTCCATGACTTTTTTAGGCCAGGACTTGAAGACACTATTAATATTGGATTTATTCATCTAGCACCTGAACATGCATGAGGTTCTACTGTAGCAAGAATGTGCCAGCAGGATGAGATGTCCTGAGATGCTGATGGACAGACATAAACATCAGAAAGAATCACGAGCTCATTACTGCTAAAATACTTGTAGAAAAGATGCATTCTCAAGAATTTAATGAAGGGGTAAAAAAAGTGCTTTCATTGAAGGTCAACTGCCATTTCAAATTAAAGAACTTATGGAAGAGAGCAGGAAAATATAGCAGGAAAAATGTAGATCTCAAAGAGATGTTTGGTTTTATGGCAAGGAGCATGGTAGATTTCAGGAAGCAACTAAAAATAGTTATGAAATCTAATTGCATGAAGTCTTAGAGATTTCAAGTCAGAGAATAAATCTGAAATTCTCACAGTATCCAAACAAGAACCTAGTGTAAACCTCTACAGACATTTCCACTGATTTGGATAGCAGCTGTCAGGAACAGGGGAAAATAAATGAGAAATAAAAAAAGATAGCGGCAGCAATCAAATTAATGTATAATAGGAGTGGAGCCCATAGAAACGTGAAAAATCAGAAAAACTAAAAACTGCATTGCTGACATGGTGGAGGAAAGAGCTCTAGTGAGTCTCTGTGGGATATGGGTTAATTAAAAAGCAAAGGGCAAACAATGTAAGATGGCAAGTGACTAGACAGCAGTAGTAATTAGGTTTGAAATCAGATTGATAAGAGACATTGCTTTTAAGGCCACATTAGATAAGGACAGACTAGATAAACACCTTTAAAGGACAGTTTGGGTATACATGATTGCACTACAGGGTAAGAATATGGAGTAGACCTCTGGTAACTCTGTTTCTTTGATAAAAGGATAATTTTAGTTATGAATGTAGTTGACTGATAGTGAAATACATTGTAGAGAAGCAAAGAAAAAATGATGTAGAGCTTCTTATATATGGAGAGGATAGGTCAGCCCAAGAACTTAATAGTTTTTTGGAATTCCAGAGATGCTGTTAAGAAGGCTTCTCCATTTGCTTTCTGGTCTTCTAGCCTCGCATTTCTGTTCCTGCATTATGAATAAGTGTTTGAAAATGCAGTCAAGATAGAAGCTGATAATTCTCAACTTCACATGACATGTATTCCGTTACTTACAAAACAATAATGTTTTTTTTAAAAGAGGACCCAATGTGAGAGAATGAGGGAAGGTGCTCTGCCGAACTCTCCTCTACAATTGCTTTTTCCGGGACCAAGGCTAAACGTACATAGTTACCTGTGAACTGTAACTTCACAGAGAAAGTACTCGTGGAACAAACATGACCCACCACAGTAATTGTGCCTACTTTGTAAGCAATGTAACATTGTACTGGAACAATTCATGGTGTTCAAAACACATGATATTTTAGCATCTTTAGGTAACATGCTTTATCAAATTTCATTTTTCAGCACTAAATTGAATTCTTAGACTAGAGAAGTTCTGTTGTGGTTTAACCCCCACCCTGCAGCCACAAGTTCGAACTTCAAAGTTCAACTCCCCCACCCACAAGTGCAAACTTTGAGTTGAAGGCCATCAAAGTGAGGGGATCAAGACAGAGGTTGGGTTTGTCACCAACATGTCTTTGATAACATACATCATGGTTGCTACCAAGTAGATCCCACGTCCACAGTCTATTTTGTTCTTTGCCTTTACCTGTAAGGGTTTCTTTGTGATACATCTGGTGGTTTGGACTGTTCTCCGTGGGTTATTGACAACTGTAGGCATGAAGCTAGTTTGGTGTAGCTGCTCGTCATTTTCCAGACTAGACCAGAAGCTCATCAGCAGTTGTCTCTCACACTCAGGGAGGTAATAATTATTTCAAAGCAATCATGCACTGTAATTATCAGTGACCATTATGGCTGCTGCTTATACTGGTGGCAGACAGGACTGTGTCAGTTCTGAATGTTTATCAGTTTCCTCCCCACCAAAATGCCTCTGTACAGTGGCATCAGCAGTAATATCAGTAGCAGCTGGCTGTGATTTTCCTCCCTTTCCACGGCTGCTGGAGCTGACCCCACCCAAGGGACGACAGAGCAGCTCATCATATGAATGGGTCTGCAGGCAGTAATGTGAAATGGCAACTGAGAGAAAAAGGGGGTTTCCTTGGAGAATCTTTTCAGTCAGATCAAAAGTTCAGCTAATCGCAATTTAAAGTTCAAACTTCCGTGACTGTTTTCCTGCCTAACAAAACCTGCAGTAATTTTTGGAGCCTGTGCTTACAGTTAAGAACATAATTGAACTCTTTTTTGTACGCTCTGGCTTTGGGACTTTCCAGTTCCTCTACATGACAACACTGGCAGCATTATATAATGCAGCAATCTTATTTCAGTACAATAACCTTCAACCCTCCCATTGTGAAATGGAAAAAAAAAAGAAGACAGAAGGGAGTTGAAGAATAACCTACAAATTCAGCAATTACTAACATGGAAGCCTGAGCATGCCAATTCAAAGGCGATGGGCGATGGCTATAAAAGGGGTTGCCAGGGTACAGGCTGACAGCTGCCTGGGAAAACGACATTAGTCAGCAATCATCAGCTACACACTTAATGTCTGTTTTACTAAATACCTGCTTTTGTAAATAAGAAGTTGTCCTTGACAGAATGCATAATAGCAAAAACATCTTCTGTGACATAGCTTTTGTTGAATATATATGTCTGACACTGGCAGCAGGTTAGTAAGGCCCACAGCAAAACAGGTTCTTAGAAGTGTATTTCCCTAGAGGGCTTTTTTATTGTTATTTTTGTTAATGGATAGTTGTTTGTAAAGGAGCAGGGTGTGGTGTGTGTGGGTAGATGTAATGAATAGTTTCTTGCAGCATTCCCATCCAGAAATGAGAGGTTAACGTATGGTCTGACACAGAGCTCAGCATATGGTCTATGGCCACCTAGGACCCTGTGGACAGATGTGTGTGAGCTCTGGCCAGGCAGCAAGCAAGCTGTGATCCAAATCAGGGTCTAAAAGTCAAGCACCAACCTTAAGTTGGCAGCCTCTCTGAGAGAACATATCTTGCCGCCAGTGAGGCGTATCAGCAAGGATTGGTACCACGCTTGCCAGAGCAGCCTGACGGCAGCCGTTTTCAGAGAGCAGGCAGAGCCCCCGTGCCCTCTCAAAACAGGCTGAGCAAGCTGGCAGCTGCTCTTCCTACAGCGTGTAAACGTTCAACGGTTCTGTGGGGGTGATTGTGGTGGTAGTGATTAGCTGTTTACCTGTGCTTCGCCATCAGCCGATGCACATCTCATAGATAAGATGGAGTGTCCCTATCGCGGAATGAGGAGAACGAGGCAGCGATACGGTACGTCACTGCTCGGGGCAGCCAGGTCTTCCAGCTCGATGACAGAGCTGTGGGTGAAGCTGTGCTTCTGTACAAGGAATATGGGATAGTCAACTGAGCAGGTTCAAGGGAAAGTGGTATTTGCCAATTATAAAGAAACATGATTCATTAATATCAAAGACACTGAGGGTGAGGCCTAAACTCAATGTTTTGCGTTCACTCACTTCCCTATTCTTCCTTCTCCTGCTTGATTAGGTGTCCTCTATTAATTTACATTCCTTTCCCTTTTCTATCATTCACTCAGGCATGTAAGTGCAGAAAAAAGGCCTCTTTTGCTAATGAATCTTCATATTTACAAATGCAAGTTTTTGTTTTCTGTTCCTATATATTGCTTATGTATAAATTCAACATATAGGAACATTTAGAACATGGAAGTGAAATAATATTTATTCTGTTCAAATTAATTTCTCCAGTAGCTCTGCTATAAAAATCAGATAAAACTTTTCTTTGTCATTCTGACAATTATATCCTGTTTACTTGTGAAGTGAAGTAAAGTAACTGAAGACTGGCACTATTTTCAGTTCAATAGGACTTGGTTCTCTTAGACGACAGCAGATGCAAAGTATAGTTTTCTTAAAAAGTTCTTATTCATGACATTGATTTATGATTAGTGATGTTTGAAGCTGTTTGGCAAATGATAACTGACTTAAATCTTGTGTCCTCCTGCCAAACTTAATACTTCTTGGGTTCAAGAACTTTAAAATTGATTTAATAATTAACTGAAGAATGATGTCTTAAATTTAGTCAAGTTTTTCTTCTGTTTGAAACAATACTTCCTAGTGATAACTATCAGCTATCTTCTTGAGATCTTGGCAGTATTTGCACATAAAGGCTTGATACTCTGGGAAAGCGGAGTGCCAAGAGACATAAAATGACCCTGCAAGTCAGAGGAGGAGCCAAGAATAGACCCACTGTCTCTAACCTGAAGGTGGGCCACCTGGTCATGACACCAGAGGCCATGTGGCCAGAACGTTACAAGTCCAGAGAAGTTTGAGTGTCACTCAACTAAGTAGCAACTAAGTATATCCAGGTGGTACCCATGTATATCTTCTGAATGTCCACGTCTTCTTTTGAACAACTATATCTGTTTCTCACACCTCTTTACTGTTTTCCCCACTAACCCATCTCTGTCTCTCTGAGACATCTGTCTGATAGACTCCCAGCAGCCTGTGTCTGTGACAGAAGGTTATCTCCATTTGATCCATTAAAACTTCTGCTCAACAGCTTAGTCATTCTCAGGTAAATTGAAATGTAAAGACCCAAGTTCTTCTTCCAAGAGATAGGCCTCAGAGAAGACTCAAATGACACGAAAATTCTCTTACTCATATTTTTTATGAGTTTGTTTTGATTTCAGCCTACTGTGCTGGCAAGTCTGACTTACTGTGATTATGTTCAATAATCTAATAGTAATCTAATAATAATAATCTGCTAATAGGGCAGGAGAACAAATACCACTCTTAAATTACAAGAGTCACTTTGCCTTCTTGGGAGTAGCAAAAAACTCTTCTGGCTCACAAAATAAAAATACTTTTCTTGAAATCTCTTGATTGAGCTCTAAACTCTTAAAATCCTGTTTTTCCAGAATGTAACAAAATCATTTTATAGGCTACAGAGAATAGATACTTGGTGGTTCCCATTCATCACTGAATGGGCACAGCTAAGGTTTTATGATGGCATCTATCCCATTCACATTTCTTGTATTAAAAGAGGGAGATGTATTAAAAGCAGGCAGATGTTGTGAGCATGTGAGACACCTTCCCATTGTGCCTGCCTAGAGAGAAGTTTCTTTCCTGCTTTTGTGGCTTGCCTCAGAAAACCCTGCATCCATTTGCTCACTGTTGTGGTGTAAAAAATGTTGCATAGCTCTCCTCAGAGTGTGCATGATGATTTTTCTGTTTATTAGACCAGTCCTATTCATTCTTTTTCTTATGGCTGTATTGCCTGGCTGCTTGTTGGGTGGGAAGAGATCGCTGTAGTTCTGCTTTATTTTCTCAACATCTCCTTGACCTACCAAGTCTCACAAAGTATCTAGTAGTGATATATTTTGTATTCACGCTCAACAGAGCACAGCATTAACTGGCTTCTAAAACAGTGAAGCAGAGATAATCTTAGAGCATCATGAAAGGGTAAGACCAGCACGTTTTTTCATTTTTTTTCAGAGCATCTCCAGGCATAAGTGCTAGACAGCATTTTTGGTCTCTGTGGGTTCATGTGGGATTAGAGAAAAGCCCGATTGTCCAGTTTTCCAGGAGGACACATGTCCTGTGACTTGGAGATTCTTAAGACCAATGACTGAATCCAAATTTCTTTTCTGCTAATGCTTTGCTTAGAGTATATTTTTATCCAGGTAGTTCATATAATAAGTAGTTTGTGTTTCTTTGTGGAACTGGAGATCTTTTTTCTCCTTCATTTGTATTGTATAACAATGCCTATTTTTTATATACGTCAGTGTAAATTAGTGTAGAGCACACAATATATTACATACAAAACAATGCAAGACTGGTAAAATGTTGCAACAGTGCCCTTAAAGATCAGTTCAATTTCTGTCCAAAATTTTGTGTTTGCAAATGAATGAATTCTTTAATTATTTCCTTTGCTGAGCAAAGGAGGCAAAGTTCAAAAAACTTTCTCTACCTGACAAGGTTACCGTTCAAAATAAAGTATGGGCAAGATTGTTTTCTTCAATTACTTCTATGTTGTCACAATTGAATTCAAAAAATATAGCAGAGCCACAGCACTGAAAGTCTTGGGTGCAGCAAGGGTTATACCCATTAATAACCTACAAGAGTGCTTGTGGATAACATCTACTTGTTGATACACATCTACTTGTTGATACACATCCACATCTTCAAAGCTCAAGGTGGGCATTAGTAATAAAATGCAGTGGTCTCTCCTCAGTATATCCTACAGCACCTTAAACATTTGAATATTTGGACATCAACATATGTCTGAGATGTATTCCATCCACTTGTCCTCTGCTGTATTCTTCTCAGTACCATAAAAAAAAAGAGCTTGAATACTTCTTGAAAGAGATTTGATGTCTTACGCTTTCTCAATGTGTCACTTCAGAAACAGGTGGTATCTCTGAATCAACTTTTGTTCTGTGTAGTGTTTCTTTTTCTTGCATTTCATGGAGTCCACATAAATATTACAACACTTGATCTATAGGGGTTTACTGTCTTCTCTGGTGTGTTTCATCAACACGTTCAGCACAGTTGGAATCACACTGAATTTGTTTAAATTATCATAGAACTTAAAATTTTAAGTCTAGATATGGTGTTATTTAGCAAAGTGAATATAATCCCAGCTAATAGGAAAGAAGTGAACTGACAAATATGCTGATAGCAGACAATAACAGCTAGGGTTTTTTGTAGTCTCTTGGAAGTCAGTAATTTTATTCCCACCTCGAATGTAGGGAAACAGAGAGAAAGCAAAACAGGACACGCAGCAACGTAGCTGTAAATAGAACATTTTCTCCTAAATCCCAACCTGGTATTCCATCAACAAGATTACTGCTTCTTTCTCTTGAATTTCAGAAAGCAGCTATGATGTCACATACAGGGCTATTTCCGCAGAAATAAGTATTATTCATAAGAAAAAAAGCCCATGTGCTAATGTTTTTCTACTGGTAGAGAAGTCAACAAGAGTACAGAAGACCGGAGCATTGTCTGGAAAGCTGTTATCTTAAAAACAGGAAACTCTCTTCGGTTACTAACTGTTTGGTAATCCATCATTGAGCCTGACTGCGCAATCGTTACTTCAG
The DNA here is from genome assembly GCA_002844005.1 of Limosa lapponica baueri. NCBI lineage: Eukaryota > Metazoa > Chordata > Aves > Charadriiformes > Scolopacidae > Limosa > Limosa lapponica. The sequence continues at coordinate 119,299 of KZ506409.1, forward strand.
ATGGACAATCCATGTGAGAAATTACTCTTTATGAGTAAGAGCTAAGTATTTTCCCAATTTTTGAAACACCTTTACAACCCATTCTTTGCAGACCTACTGAATTTATTAACAGTATCAAGACAAATACTTTATCTGACTTCATTACTCATAGTGCTCAGGTCATGCCACTTTATCAACACCAGTCACAACCACGTTGCTGTCGACTCACAGCAATTGCTAGGCAACATATTAACACCTTTTTTCCACCCCTAACATGATACAAATATATCCACAGTAACAGTCGTAGCAACATGTTCAAGTCCTGATGTAAGTCTCTTGTTTTTTAACTTAGTGGTTTGGTATCTTGAATTGGTGGCTGTATTGGGAGATATCCCAGTATCTCCCATCCTTCCAGAGCAAATAGTTTTAAGAGTCATTGTCACTGAATTAGCAGTGTTTCAGGAACTGATATAGTAAGGTGTGTCTAAGATACTTTCGGACTGTTGAAGAAGACAAATGGGATCTATACATAACAACTGGTAGCATATCATCTGCAAAAGTGGTTCTACACTGTGTCAGCTACTTCTGCTGTTCCTAAGAGATATCTCTGCTTTGTTTAAAGAACTTCTCACTTTTATTTTTGGCAAGTACGTGAAGAAATCTTCTCACTTCTGATTTGAGTCCTTCACTGGGTTGCTTTCCTCTTCAGTTCTGTTTGAAGCTTACTGGTCTCAATCCACCTTTTGTACTGTATTAGCTCGCTGTTAACACCCGTTACAGCATGGTAATAATGGGCCACACAAGATCAGTTTTTTGTTTTGTCTTGTGCACTTTACAGACAACTCAATGAATTTTGCTTCAAGAATGTAAGTCATTTCCTTGGGGGGAAAAAACATCTTGTGGTGCTTTATTAATAAAAAATTACTACCTATCCAGGATTTTCTGTTTAGCAAGATGGCTTATTTCTGCTTTGCTGCTTGAATTGACTCTTGCTTAGAGTGACTCTGACTTCATGATGCTTTCCAACATCACGAAAGTCACAGTAGCTGGATTAAGGTCTTTGTATCATTTGCTGTTCAAACATTGATTTAATTCTGGAACTGTTAATAAAATCCATCTATATCTCATTAATTAGAAGATTACCAGAATCAATGAGCATCACAGCAAAATCACCGGCTTCACAATGATTCCAGCACTTTTGGGACAAAGTGATTCTTCACTATTTGAGGATGGTTACATATAAACAGTAGTGCATTGCCCTTACATATCTCCACTGCGTAAATATATGTAGGATTTAATGTAGTATTTGAATTGACAGAATATCAAGGCCACGCTGCCAATGCCTCTTTCTCATTCTTCCCTCACAGAAATGAATCTTCACTGCCTCTCATGAATTGTTAAATTTAAATATTTTTTTTTTAAAATAGGAAAAAATATATTAAACCCAAGGCATGTAATTATTCTTACATTTGTGATAGCAACGGCATTGTGTACATACTAATGTTAATTGCAAACTTCAGTTATTAGACATACCTTTTTACTGAAACAGTTATAAAAGATTCAAAACTAAGACTGTGAGAACTATTAAAGAAATTTAATTGAGTGTCTAGCTTGAGATACAAATAACCTGCATGCATCTTAGGAAAGTTTCTTGCTAGTCAGTATTTTCAGTATAAATCTCAAGATACTTGAGACTCTAGGGCATGGATGGATAGAGTGACACAGTGAAATTTCAAGGTCTTCAGCAAGTGAAATGAAATGTGCATTTCACAAGTTATATTCAATAGTCTGTAGTATGCTTCCCAGTACTTCTAAGAACACCACGGTTGTAATCCCTTTATTGAAAATGTACTTATGGCTGGGTACTTCTTGGGCTTTTATGGAGAGGAACACATTGGGATCTACCCAGTCTCCATCTCTGAAACTGGAGTAGGTTGTACACACAGCTGGATATGCAACTTTCGTCTTTCATTATTGCCTGTGAATAAAGCTCTTCAGACTTTTTCCATGATTTTTCTTCAGATAACTCTTTCTTCCAAGATTTTGCTTTTACATTCTCTTTCTTATCCAGCATTTCTAAATTTCTGATCTCGTCAAATCACGCTATTTGTAAGGTCTCGTGGATAATAGTGACCAGACAGCACTGCTAGCAGAAATTATTCAAAATCCCACTGTGGAAAGAAAGTCAGCTGCTTTTTTTTTTTATTCTAATGAATAATTTTCTTCAGGCTTTGGTTTTGATTTGGTTATCATTCAACCAGTAATTTGTTAGGACTTGGAACTCTTCCATATTTTGGAGACCTTCAGAATGCAAATGATACTATACCTTATTCTGCTTTTTTGTGAAAATCACAGATATTCACAAGTAGCATTTTATCCATGTTCAAAACTGCAAAGTTACATACAAATGTTACAGCTATATTCTTAATCTGAGAAATCTGAATTTAGTATGAGTCATTAAATCATGCATTACATTGCATTTCAGTTCTCCAGTTTGATTTCTAGCAGGCCAAATTGGACAATATTGGACAATTATTGGACAATATTTTAATCAATATGCAATTAACAACTATGGTCCTTGATTTAAGTGTTTAATATTGTGCTACTTCATACTGTTCTTTAAGGTACCTCCTTGTAAATTCATATAAGCAACTTCCACAAAAATATTTGAAAAAAAAAAATGGAGAGGGGCTGTGAAAGAAAATGGGAATGAGTTCATCTGCCTTGTGGGGAAGCTGAGTTTGGAATAAGTACTGATAATGTCTCCTGTTTGGGCAGTCCTCTCCTGCCATTATTTGTTACCAGGAAGACTGCATGGGTCATTTGTCCTTTGACATGTCCTACATTGTGAGGTATATTCTGAGCAGCCACCTTCTTTTAGTATGTCTGCCAGACTAATGTTATCTTTGTTTGAACTGGCTGGCTTTCAGAGCTTTTAAAAAGATTCTCGTGGTTCCTTTCTCTGTTGTTTTCTTGTGAAGTGGCCTTGTGAAGCCTAATGTAAAAGCTCCAAGAATACAACAAAATGTAATACTTCTTTGCTCTTACAGTATTCTTTGTCAGTAAAACTAAAATTGCTTTATTAAGGAGGTTAGTTGCAAACTGAGGTAAAGAGAGATGAGTTGGCGTGTCCGGGTTATATCAGCAGGTGAATGACAGCAGGGAACAGGCAAAAGGCCCTTTGAGGTCCAGGCTGGTGATCTGTCTCCTGAGTGAAACTGTGTCTCACCTGCTTTTATCCCAAATGACTAAATTATTTGCTTTCAGTCAAACAATGAAAATCAGACTCCAACTATTATTCACCAGCTTTGTTTCATGTATGTTTCTTCACCTGGATTGCATGGAACTGATCCCAACTGATTCGCTTCACGGTCCCTGTTACTCAGCCTTTGGGGTTAGACTACTCATTGTACAGCCTGAAGCTTTCAGAGTATCGACAATGATGATTATGTTTTCATCATCTCAAGGGGGGCATATCTGATAACTGCCTAATTCCAGGACTATGATTTCACTGCTTGTAATTTTTCCACTGAGGTGCTGCACAGGTGTACCATGTTCTAGCAGAGTCTAAAAACTTTCAACTCACTATTAGGTGAAACAAAAAGGATAGTATTAATGTCAGCAACAAGGAAGTTTATTGTAAGTGATGACATTGTATAGGCTCACTCAGGATGTTTACCAGAGCAACAGTTGCCAAGCAGACAAAGTATGTTTGGAAGACGCATTAGCAGACTTTTTTCTTCCCGCAGCAACTGCTGAGGAATTAAACATATTTCTTGTACTTACTTGCATTTTGAGTGACTCTATGAATGCTTAAGTCATGAATAGTGCCAGTCCCACACCCACTTTTTAAAATTAGTAGCCAGAAGAGCTATCAGATTAAGAGACTGAAAATTTTTGGCCATCAGTAAATATATACAGAGACAATGACTTTGGTGGCTAGTAGGCAGATTCGTTAAGAAGAACAATTTAGAAGGAAATCAACAGCTTGAGCTTTGTCCCGCATCCCATTGCCAGTGTGCACTTCCTAAAATAACACAGAAATGTAAGGAATATTTACTCAGGTTTGGTGGAGGAAGGAGATCCTCCTGATGCAGCATATCCCTCCCTGTCTATGTCCCCAGCCACATCTCACCTTTTCATTTCAGAGATCCACTTGAGCCCACTTGTATCACAGGGTTAGCATGGCCATGTCATGACTTTTTATGTAGTTAACAGCACACAGGAGAGTGAGAAAGCTACTGTCTTATTTGCTTTTTCAGCCCAAATTATTAGGTACCCAAATATAACTGGGCAGGAGGAACAGCTTTGGCACAACTTCAAAGAAAGGTTTGACTGGATCTATGGAGAGACATCTTCACTTTTTTGTAACCACACCCAACTGCTAAGAATATGTTGTCTCTATTTATAGCAGGCACTCCTTGCAACGTGTAGGTAAATTCCTTTTCAAGTGTTTTCCTGGACTTTACTGTCTTTAAAAAGCCAGGTGTGCAGGGAATTTTTTTTTTTCCCCTGAGTATCAGCAATCTGTTAGGGGTATAACTACATTTTTCTCTCCCATGAAAATTTTCAAGACTTACAACATTTTCCTGTGCCAAACTGAAATGAAAATATGACATTTTAAAAAATTCTACAGTGAAATTTTGGACTGGATTCCTTAAACCATTTACTTGCATTGCAGCCATGTAAACATTTAAACTTAACTTTCTTAAATTGTTTTATTTTATTTTGTGCAAACTAATTAATGATGTTTCAAATGAAAGGTAGTTTCAAGCTGAAAAACAAACCCCTTGTTTTGCTTTATTTAATTATCCATAAGAGATATTTTGAAAACCGGAAATATGGTTTATTCCCACTAAATCTGGAAATAAATTTCCTGTAAATCATTTTAAGTTTCACAGCTTGGCAGTAACCCAAGGAAAGTATTTCATCTGACAACATCCCAAGAATCTGTAAAGACTTACTATCACTGTCACTATTTGGAGAAGCCTCACTTATGGTGCAAGTGGCTTATTCCCAGGTTTGTTTCTCTTTTCTGTAGAGAATAGTGGCTGGCACAGCAAGAATATAATAACTGGGAGAACAGAAGAACATCACCCAGCCACACTAAATGACTATACATGCGGTTTTTTTGTTGTGATGGTAAAGGACTGCAACCTCAGACACAGACTTGCTTAACTCATGTGGGTCCTGCAGAATTTGACTTCTAAATTTTGATCAGTGTGTAGTCATCCCAGTTGGAGAGTCAGATTTTCCCAGCACAGTTTTACTTTCCACATCAAGCCCTGAGGGATTCAGGTATGGGTGTGTTTTAATGATGTCGACACGTGTCTATTAGTGACTGGGAAGGGGATTAATGAATCATTTTACATAACTTAGCAAACAGCTATCCAGTGGTTTTCATCACTACTGACCTTGGCTTTAGTCCAACTTCTGACATAAAGGTGGAAGCCTCTGTATCCTATTACAGTTGTCTGGGCTATGAATTGCTTTAGTTTTACTAATAGCATCTAAAGAAATGGTGGAATACTCAGCAAATAATAATGCCATCCAAGCCCATGCATATTGTAGTGTATAAGGTAATCACTGAATGATATTTTTGCACATTCAAGTTCTCCCAGATGTCAAAATAGTGGTAATGGGGCTATTTTAGTGTATCTGTTGACAAAATGTCTTGGATCCTGAGATGTGTCATGAATCCATCCCATATGAAATTTTGTATTTAGAGGGCATCTGGTCAGGAGCAAAATATGAATTCTTATTTGTCCATGAAATAGTTTTCCTAAGAAACATTTGAAAAACCAAACAACTGGAGATAGATCTGAACTGAGAGCTGAGATCTGAACTGTCCAGACCTCCTCAGATCTTAGGACTCATAATGGCCCAATTCTTAGATTTGCCTGGACAGGAGCTGTAGTTACTATGAGCCTCTTCTAAACAGATGTTAATATGTTTCCAATATGCCACTTCTCTCTACTTCATCATTAGCATGCATTAAAACGAGTTGTAATATTCAAAATGTAGATATCAGGCTAAGGTAATGGTTTGTCCTGTTCCGAAGTGTCAGCACAAGATTAAATAATCTGTGATTGTAAGGAAATGTTTACCCAAGGATATCTCTCTAGAGTTTGAAATCTGTTTAATAAATTTAGAACAAACTTCTTACGCTAAATGTAAAAACTATTAAAGCAAACACAATGAAAACTATCCATACCGTCAAACCCCTTGTTCTGTCCCTGTTTTCAGCCCCAATTTATCACATCCGGGTGACCTATCAATCATCTTAAGCCACAAACCAAAAAGGAAAATCCCCTTGAGAACAGCACACTAACATTTCTTGGTTGCCATGCAGTGCAGACTGTGGTTTTACCAAGAAGCCTGCTAACAGCCTTGTGTCTAAGTAGTCTTCTACAGGTTTTCATTTAAGGGAGGCAGGGTTCTTGCAAATCTTCCACTTCATTTGCTTTGATGTATCTCTGTACTTGTGAAAAGAATTTATTTTTTTTTAACATACAACAGCATCCACCCTGAGAATGAAACCTCTAGGTATTGTCTTGAAAACAATGAGAAGCGGGGAGCAGTGCATGAAACAGCCATACAGTGGATCTAAAATCTTTATGGAAAATCAGCTCCGATGGGAAGAGTTTGCATGAGTCAGTGTTACTCAATATGCGTAAGGGTTGCAGAACCAGGGTGGAAATGGAGATTGCACCTGGCTTCTTACTGTAACAGCTTCTAACAAGCCTCTAGTATTAATAATCAGGGTGTAACTCACACTTTCATGAAAGGACAATGCTCTTTAGTCTGAGCCAATTCTATCACACCAGTGGGCTCGAGCTAGCGCACTGGAGTGGAACTAGAGATAGTGATTTTAGCTAAAAAGTATTAATTAAGCCTGGTTTAAATATGTGAATGGCAATAGCAGAGAAGGGCTTGCATGCAGCTGTTGAAGACAGAGCACCAGAAATCCCAGGAAAGACAGGGAGAAGCGGCCTGTGTGAAAGTTAATGTTCTCCATGCTCATAAAACTCAGCGCAGGCTTAGGGGCATTCCGTGGCTTTGGGATGAGTCACCGAAGTCTCATGGTTTGGATGAGATTAATGATGATAATTCAGGCATGTCTAGTACTTTTTGCCTTTTTTAAAAGCTATTACTAAACAATTTTGTCTTTCAGCTGTAGCAAGTCATGTGGATGTCAGGAAAATATCATGGCCTGTCAGGCCCCAAAGCCTGTCAGCTATGAGAGGGGGCAGAGGGGAAGGTTTGGGTGCTGTTTGTGAATCCAGTCTGAATCAGCTCCTTTGAAACTTGAAGGGTTGAAGGGATCAGTAGTAGTTTTCCACACAGTATGAGCTTTGCATTGCCTTGTATCTTGAAATGGAGGAAAAAAATCCATCTTTTGCATAACCAGTGTTAAAAACAGCTATGTAACATCAACATAAAATTAATGGATTTTACCTTCCTGCACTATGGGAAAAGGTGGAATATGTGTTTAGATTTGGATTTAGCAATCATGTTTCTTCCTTAACTCAAAATTAGTCTACAAGCATCAGCATGGAAAAAAGAATTTAAGGTGTTAATTTAGTTTAGATCCCATCTTTGTTTTTATATAAGTTTTGTATTGATATGACTGGAAATGTTTTCATTAACTCTATTGAGGGTCCCCATTGTCTGGGCATTAGGGTATGAGACCGTAAAGTAAAAATTCTGGATTCCCTGACAGCTCTGGGCAGTATGCTCTGCATCTGTATTTTGCCATTTTTAAAATGTGGTAATTACTGTCGTCAGAGAGGAGATGCTGGATTTATGCAATTTGCTTAGACTGTGAAATGTCATGTGAATTTTAGGCACTGCGGTAGTCCTTTTTCCACACTCACTGCTTCATGAACAGAGTGTATATACTACAGCAATATTACAAACATTTTTAACATTTACATGTAGAAGATATCGTCAAAATAAAAACAAAGCCTTCTGCCTCAACATTACTTTAGGGCAAAGTGCCAACTAATTGGATGGCTTCAAAACCAGTTCTGAGAACTGGATTGCCACACTTCTGCCTGGGATTTCCTGGACACCCACGTGATCTCCCACGCTGCACGAGCGAGGCTTCATGGGAGCTTCGGCCCTTCTGTCTGAGTGTTCCCTGCAGCTGGTCAGCACTCGTATCATAAGTCTGATACTTCCCAGAAGTGTCCTGGTGGACAGTATGTAGAGCCAGGCTGAGCATTTCCATGGAGAATGTACGTGCGCATAACTGTAGCCCACAAATAGTTCCATTAAGCCTATTTGAGCAAATAAGCCTATTTATTTTCAACAGCTGGAGTTCAAGGAATCATCTGCCTAATAAGTAGGATTCTGACTACAACTGGGTCTCTGGGTGGTAATGGAGCACATGTTGTAGCGTTTTAAAACCATGAATGGGTTCACAAAAGTGAACTTCACTTAGTATTTTAGTGAATCTGGGATGAGCTGCAAGATTCAAATGCAACCCAAAGCCAGTGGTTGTGGTATCTGCTTTCATAGAGAAAGCTCTTCAGAAATTAGCCTAAAGTGGTTGGAAAAGATGTTGATGTTCCAAAAAAAATCTAGTTCCAAAATCGCTGTTACTTTCAAGTAATTGAATACATCTTTGTGCTGTGATCCCCAAATTTAATATTAAGTCTTGGGCTTCACAGAGTTATGTTTAATTATTAACAAATTTTGGCCTGTCTTGTTCTACAGGGAAGAAAGAATCAAGAGGGGAAAACTAAAGAGAAGTCTTTCTCCTGTTCAGATCGTTTATGTTTAATACAGCTACTCACTGGACAACTTCCAAAATTATGTCAGGCTTTGAATATGGAACATTTGGAGTCAAAGTAGAAGTCACTGGTGTGACAGCTGTGAGAGCAGCTCCATCTCATAGCAGTAGTCACGGGCCACCCCCTCCCATGCAGGGTAACTAGTCGTTGTGTTGTGGTAAGAAAACATTTATTGGGATCTGCAACCTGAACATCTGTTGACTGTAGGCACATGTGGTGTTTGCTTTTGAGTACGCAGTACTATTTAGCGAGGGATGTTGCCACAGAAGGTCGCTAGTCCATCAGCTATCCCCACGACCAGTGCTGTGCATGTTTGCACCTGGAACTCATAGAAGCACTGCAGCTATTTCAGAATCATGTAGGGAACTTACTGAGACTATCCTCCACTAGCTTCTCCTCAGACTGTGAAACTCAGCCCTCTAGCCCTGTTGAGGGACATTAAGTCCACCAGGAAAGAAAAATGCATTTATTAGTGTCCTCTTCCACACAGGTTCCTCATTCTTGCCTTCAAAACCTCTCAAGACATGGCTGTCATCAGAGAAATTTTAATAGAACTTTTTTCCCTGGAATAAAACAGCTGTGTCAAAATAAATATATTTTGAGAAAATATGTTAGTCTTGCATAAATTTTACAAAACTAAAAATTATGTTATCTTGGTTTTTTTTTTGTATATATAACTTCTGATAATAAAAATATTAAGAACTGTAATCATCAAATTGTTAAACAGCTATGCAATGTATATCAATTTTGCCTACATTAAATATTTTTGTTAGCCTAAATAATCGGGGGGGCAGGTAGGAGAAGAGGTATTTTTTACATTCTTTTAGTGGAAAGGCAATCCAAGTAACTATAATGATTAATTCTGTTGCCTATAGTAAAGCTATTTAGTATTGGATGCACAGCTTTTGAGCTTCTTTGGATAAGCAGTCATCAATACTGTTGAACTTCTACCTATGCTGCAAATAATGGTTGTTTTCTCACACACCATACAGTCTGGATCTAATCTCATATTTTATCTCCTTGATTGTTTCCTGTTACCTGTGGAAAGGAACGTTCTTTGCAGTTTACATTGAATATATACACTGCAGATAGAATAACTTCAGTTTACGAATGAACAAAAGTAATTGAAGGAAGAGTGCACGCCTTGATTACTATCATTTGCTTTCACATCTGTGCTATAGAAGAAAACAGAATGTCAAGCAGAGATGACATTAGAAAAGTTGCTTGTTATTCACGTAGAATGTGTCAATGCAATTAATGCAATGCAGTGCATTAATTTTATTTTGGTTCTTTTAGGAAAATATTATATGGCATCTTTAATTTCAAACAGATGGTAGAGACACCCCCTTTTTATATTTGGACAAGACTGGTCTGTTTTTCCCTTTCTTGCACGTGGAACTCCCATTAAAATTAAGATAAAAATGAGTCACGCTTCTCTCTTCACTGGCAATAATAGGCGACTGCAATTAAGCGTGCTTTGCAGTTATCATTGTAGTCTGGAGTTGTAACCACTTATTTTCTCTTGAGGGAAAGGTGGGGCGGGAGCAAAGTTACTTCGCGTTGCTTTGAAGCATTCTGATCTTTCCCCATTTTCTCCACACACCTGATAATTCTTACTGTTCTTATTCTTACCTCTTTCTTAGGTGTATCTGTTAAAAAAAATAAACAAATGGGGTTTTTTGCTCTCATTTTACTGAGTCACAGACTTTCCTTGGTTTATACCATTATACCAACACTATACCTGTTGCACTATGTAGGCAGTATCTTTCCAACATAAAGATGGAGGGAGTATGATCTCCTCAAAGCCTCTAGCCCCTGTGCCCTTCATTCAGTGTCTGTAGTGAATTGTATGAGTCGCTCCCCTCCTGTAGGCTTTGCATGTGCTGCTTCTTCAGGGTTCCCAGGCTGAAGGCCAGAAAACAAATTGCACAACATAACTGTGACACCTAATTTTTTTTATTTTGTTCATTATTTTTATCCTCATACTGCTTGCCATTGAAAGTTACTTCCATGTGCAAACCTTTAGAACATGTTAAATTAAAATCCATCTAAGGCGTCCTTTAAAATTAAATAAGCTTGCTGCAGTACATCCTGAAACTCTGGCACGGGTTGGCCATGGGATGTTTGTGTGTCAGTGAGAGCTCAGCAAGAGGAAGCCTTTCAAAATGGAGGGAAATACTGTCGAGTGAACAGGGAGCATGAAGTTCATTTATATGAACACTTACAGCATGTATTGCACATTTCTCTGCCTCAGCAGGTTGAATAAGAAGAGCTTAAAGATTATCTTTCAGAGAGTATTTAACAGCATAACGTTTTTCTAGTTCAGAATGTCTGTGGCTTTTGTCGCAGGTAGACCATGCAGCATCAAACCAACACAAGCGTTCTGCTTTTGCCTGGCTAATAATAGGAACGTGTTTCTTAAACTAGTTCTGAAACTGGAGATTGATGTATATATTAATTTAAAAGGATTCACTGTGAAGGGATCACAATGAGATAGTTAAGGAACCTTATGATCATGTAGGCTTTGATTATACACCATTTCATCTTTCAAAAATTCTTTTATGAATGAAATATTTTGTTTTCAAGTACATTTGAATATTCAGTTAGTTTTGCAGTAATGTGCCTTCCAAGACTGTCACAATGTATTTACATCTTCTGCATGTTATTGCTAATGGCATGTTAAAAGTGCTAGATACCTCACAAAAGCGTGTTGTATTGCTATTTTTGGAAAGGCTGGTGTCTCAGCCCAAAGAAGGGAAGTTGATTGAAAGTGCTAGCTCTTGGAATGAAATGGTAGCTGCTACTTTTGCTGGTTTCTATTGGAAGCACTAGACTTTAAAATAAATCATTTCCAGGTCTTCAGTGAAGCATTAAGTCCAACAATTTGTCATCCTTTTTTTTTTCCTTTTCTTTCAATAACAGAATTCAATGTAAGTTGCAGATATGGAGGAGTTTTTCATGTTGAGAAAAATGGTCGCTACAGTCTCACGCGATCTGAAGCGGTTGAACTCTGCAGAGCTCTCAATAGTACCTTGGCAACACTAGAGCAGTTGAAGAGAGCTCATGAACTTGGATTTGAAACTTGCAGGTAAAGAAATTCCTGAAAAAATAATGTATCATGATAAGTCTATCCACCCATGCTATAGTGTAATAATTACAGTTGACTTCATATAGAAGTTAATTAGATGGCTGTATCAGTCCTCAAGTGAGTTATATTCTGTGATGAACAAAACATCTTTGTGCATGTGTATGTTTGCTCTGGGTCCAGTAATAACTAAGTCCTTGACTGCATATCCTTTTTACCGATTATCTTAAAAAAATTATAATGTCTTACAGATAAAATCTAAAGATAACAAAGGGTTGATAGTATAATAAGCTAATCAGGAAGATGTTCAGATCATACTGTATCACTGGCTAATTAACTGGTAAGATAAGTACGTGAAAAGCATTTATGATTTTTAATGATCTGACATATGGTCAAAGACTGGTATATACAGTACAGGGAACTCTGTATTCTCAAGAAGCAGTGAAAAGCAGCAAGTGGCACTGTGGGGGATGAACTCCTGACATCCCAATTTAAAAAGTGCTGCAGTATTACTGCATTCTTATAATCTGTGAATGGAGAAGTTTCCAAAGACAGCTATAAAAATGATTAAAAAACCCCAAACCGTGCTGTCACGTGACTTAATTATCCTCTGCAATTAATGATGTACAGGGCAACAAATGTGCATAATACAGACTCTTCAGTTTAGCAAAAAAAAACTAGACCAGGAGACTGGAAGTTACTCATAGAAAATTTTGGATTAAAAAAATTTAGTGAGTGCTAATACAAAAAAATATGTAAGGATAATAATTATGGGCTGAAACAACTTA
>KZ506409.1:143746-163126 GCA_002844005.1 Limosa lapponica baueri
ACTTCCTTTCTCTTTGGATGGTTTCCGTCTTCTTTTTCCTCTCCCACCTGATGTTTCTCCTCCTTTTCCACACTGATACTGTGTGGAAATTGGATGCCCTCCTGATCAACTTATGTTTCAAACACATCGCCCATGCCACAGGAAACCCCATTTAGATTTTGTGAAGCCCACATACTTAGAAGCACCATCTTCTGTTGATTCTGGAATTGATGTCTTGTCTCCATTCATATCTGATTTGTGGGCTTCCCTCCTGACATGTGGTGTCTCAAGGAATAGTTCTTTAGAGGGAGTTTGCAGCCTCTATACAAGTGTCACAATTATTTCTGTTTGCATGCCAATACCTATTTGGCTTGGCTAGCACAGTGAACAAAAAGGCTGTAGATTGCTGTAATTTTTCTAAACAAAAATCTCTTTCCATCCTTAAATGCCTGTCACAAACCTATGGAACTTTACTATTTGAAATGCTATGTCCTGAGAAAACACTGTGCATTGGTAATGTGATAGGAGCATAGCTGCACCTCTCTCTCCATGCTATGCTGGTGCCTAACTGGAAAGTGTTTCTGGTGTGGATTCTGCTGACAGCATCAGGCCAAGGGGAGTGCATGTGTCATTTGAATGGAGTGGCTGTAGTTCTGAGCCCAGGGACTTGGCAGCATTGGCTTCATGGGGTTCTCAGTGGAAAAGAAGGCTGAACTAATGTGTGTGCTTATCTCTGGGTGTCATTCTGCCTGTCATGGATATTTCTTTCACTTTTCGTACGTGGTTTTATGTCATCTTGGTGAACATTCCTCATTCTGGAGTCTATCTAAGGCTATCTAATCTCTCCTGCTGGCAAAACCTGTGAGGAACTCGTTAACCTTGTTGAATGTAAAGGGGTAGCAAAGACCCACAGGGCTTCTTGACAGCTCCTCTCAAGGGACCATGCTCTTTCTTGTGACTGCCACTCATGCTTACATCTGGCTAAGTGTTTGAGGAATGCAATGATGCCACAGTTTATACGTTTGTCTTGCACATTTGTCACGCCATCTCAGTGGCATGAGCATGCTCAGGGTGCTGGTGCTGGTGGACTTGACTTTGCTGGAGAAAAATGCTTCTCAAGAAACAGTAACAAGATCTTGGTTGAATGAACCATGTCCTAACAGCTCCAGGGCCTCATCATGACAACCTGGAGAAAGCCACCACCCAAGCTTGGTGGAATCCATTCTCAAACCACTGGTGGTGGTCAAATCCTGGAGAGAAGATGCAAGAACCCGTGCAAGCAACCAAGGGTAAAGAATGTCATGCTAAGGGGGTGCTTTGATTAGGGGCTGAATAACCAGAGCAGCAGGGCAGCAAGCTTCAGAAGCATTAAGCATGTGGGGGGGTTGAATGTGTGGTATATGTCACTGCTTTTTGTTACCATGTGTTTGAAGAGGGAAAAGCAAAATACAGGGCTATCTCTCACGGGCTGTACGCTTAGCAGGGATAGAGCAGTTGTCCACATTGTCCGTGTACTGCGGAGGTACTCTGCTTGTCTGAAAGGGACGAGTATGTGAGTCATTTTATAAAGGATGTACTTGGGTTTTTCTTCTTTCCTGTTTGGAGGCAATTTAGAAGGAGACTATTCCAATGCGAAAGACCTGTGGGAGAAAGGAAAAAAATTTTTTCAAGCCACTACACTCTGCTCACTCTGCTAGAAGAGGGCGGAGTATAGTTAGTGCTGCAAGCATGCATAGGGCAGTGACATGTAGCCAGGAGCCACGTTGGGGCAGCTTCAGCAGGGCCATGGCAGAGTGACGAATGGCTTGCAGGTGGAAGAACCAGGAGGAGATATGGACTGTGGGCAGCGTGGTGCTGGGCACTCTCCTCTGTGGCTGTAAGGCTGCACGTAGGGAAGATAGGAAAGCATAACTGCTGTCAGCAGAATACCTTGTGGGTTAGGGCTTAATGGCAGATTTAACATCATCACAGCAGATGTGACCTCAAGTGGCAATGGTTCAGATGATGAAGACTCTTCGGAGGAGACGATTTACCCAACAGTGTTTCCAGGCTGGGACAGGAGTGTGGCCAAGGATGAGTATGCTCCAAGTACTAGTAAGGAACTTCCTTTCTCTTTGGATGGTTTCCGTCTTCTTTTTCCTCTCCCACCTGATGTTTCTCCTCCTTTTCCACACTGATACTGTGTGGAAATTGGATTATCTTCTCATCAACTGTTCCTTCAGAAACGTCTCTCTTATAATTGGAGAAGTCATTTGAGGGACATATTGATAGATTGAGACTCTGCATTGGTGACTTATTCCATGTGGTATATTGCATTCCAAATACCTTCTATGGCCTAGTGGTGTCTGCATATTCCATGGGTGAAAACGTGTACAGTTTCTGATCGTAGACTTCTGTGGAAGTTTTATTTTATCTGTTCAATTGTGTTGTAACTTTCTTGACTAATATTGGCTTCCTGGTGGCTGTCATGGGTGTTTTTGTTTTTTTGCTGACCATTGCTTTTAAGCTCGGTGGTGGATATCTTAACATGAATCTGACTACTTCTTGAGTACTTAGCAAGCATTTTACATGTATTCGGACATCTACCATATGCTTTAGATCCAGCATTATTCTTCAAACTTGAATTTAAATGTCTATAACTGCTGCAATTGTTTTGCACTACTTCTGCTATATATTATTTTTCCATTCCTTGTTTTCCCCATTCTTCTTGGGAAACTTTGCATCTGTCCAATGAAAAGAAAAGAACAACTGATTTGATGTAAAGAGATTTGATAAGAAGAACGGAGAGACTACAGTTAAGCTATGATGCATGAATTTCCGTTTTCCATCACCTTTATGGCACTCAGTAACAGTAAAGTAATAGTGGTAGATGTAAAGCATGGTCAGCGTTGAATCCTCCATTGTCCTAACAGCTACGGATTCGCAACACGAAATACTTCTGGAAGTCTCCACACAAAATCATTGGAACCCCACCTATACAGATGAAGAGGAGCAGTATCCTAGCTCTGCTGGCAAGGGTAAAGCAATTAAGCATTTCAGATTATATTCAGATTTGTGACATAATTTAGTGAAGTATAACACTCTTATGGTGCAACTGGTTGCAATTCCCATACCATTAGTCTCATTTCAGTATAATACCTTTGTAGTAAGAGCCCTCAGAGGTGGCATCTATAACATTCATCTGTCATTTCAAGTCTATTTTTTGCATTTCAACTTCATTGCTTGCCACTTTTCCTTACGCCTCTGGGATTTTAAAACTTGCACTGCCAGTAGTGTAATAAAACTGAGCAGATTGTAACGGTTGGTGGCCCACCTTGGTGAGGAAAAATAGTCCTTTTTTTCAGCTTCAAAATTTCTATTGTAAAATCGGAAGACAGACAAAAAAGGGACCTAGTGATTCAAATATATGGAACTGTGTTACAAAGGATAATACATTACCTCCAGATGAATGTGAACATTTTGCTACCAGTGTTAGTGCCAGTAGCCAACTGAAATAGTGAAAGTGTGCTTGTGTTCTTCAAGACTAAAAACCTCTGTAGGCAAAGGCTTACAGAGTGCATTCTCCAGCTATTTTTGCTGTGTACCAAAATAGTTTCCAGTTAAAATTTTTTTAAAAGCATAGCTGGATGTAAGCTTTGTTTTTAGGGTGTTTCAGCTATAATGCACAGCTTTATCCTGTCTAAGGAGAGGTTCAAAAATGAATAGCTGGAGGTGCAGCTATTTACAGCTGGATTCAGGGCCAGCCTTGTAATTGCATAAAATTAGATTGTGCTAAAAAGAAATGCATTTCATTGGGACTTGTGGAAAACCTTCTTATACTTCTGTAAAGACAAGCATTTTCTACATCCTGTAGTAATTCTTTGGATTTATACGATCTGCCTCCAATAGCGAGATGGATACCCGTCTTTCTCATTCCAAGATTGTTTTGAACAGTAAAAGTTTATACAATTAGCATCAGAACAGGTGCTATAATCACTCAGAAATAATTTTTGTGATAACTTTCTTTTAGTTCTGAAGTATTGTTAGATCAGTGGTATTCATGAATTAGTTAATTTTAACTTTTTTTTTTTACAAGATAATATATATGTATTTGGTTTAATTACAAAAATAATGAATTGCATTCACATGAGCACCCTTTTAGTGAACATTTCATTACCTGAATGTGAATATGAATATTCCTCCAGTTTTTCTCTTTTTGGGAAATAGTCCCTAAGCTCCAGCTCATTCTTTGCATGCTCTGATTAAGAATCTTTGCTTTAATGTATCACGCATGGAAACATTTGACATCTAAGGCAAATATATTTCAAACCAAGTTCCAATGCTCATCTTAGTGTTACAGGTATTCTTTTTTTTTCCCTGGTGTGTCTTTTCTAAGCCTTTTAATGTTCATTAGAAAATCTCTTATGGTGGTGGTACTTTAGGTGATTTCTGACTGCATCTTCTGCTATGTAAACAACAGCTAATTAAAGAGTGAGAAATTAATTTATTTTATCAGTAACAGATTTAATTACTACTGAGTTCAAAACAATCATGCTTTTCGACTTTGAAGATATGAACCAACTTATTTCATTCATCCAGACCCAGAAGAAATGACAATTTCCTTGCATCCAGCCTTGTAATTGCGTAATTGAGATACTAACTCAAAAGAGAAGTTCATCATGTTTTCACTTTTAAAAAGCCAGAATACACAGACTCAACAGTTAAGTTAGTATTGGTAAACAAGAACTAGAGATACAGGCTGTTGTTTCTATATGTTCTTCCACTGCTTCTCTTATAGCTTTCCTCTGCCATTGGTCATTGGGATAATTTCTGGTGCCCTTAAGTCTTCTTCCAATCCTTGTGATGCTTTTGTGTGACAGGGTTTCCAAAGGACTTTTGTTTTCTTTCATCTTTCATTTCACATCAAATGTAACAATGAAAAGAAAAAGCCAAAACACAAAAGCCAAGCACCCTTGTTGTGTAGACCACGCAGATGAGAATATGACTGGTGTTGGGTATTTTGATCATTATTGATTCAATCATCATCTTATCAGCACTAGTTACAAGTGAAAATGAAAATCGTCAAGGACCAACCTCACATCCACTATTACACAGTGTTCATTATGGATGGATCAGTCAAGAACATAATCCTGCAAATACCACTGGGAGTACTGAACAGAATGAATTTACTGTTGGAGGGGAAAATGATACTGGAAAGGAATCTTCTCATACAGGTAATGTTACAGGTCATGTTTTAGTAAATTATCAGTGTTTACTAAAGGTTTAGTTTTACGATTTTTTTATTAATAATTTTGCATTCTGAAGCCATAAAAGAGGTTCTGTGAATAAACCTGAGCAATTCTGATGTTATATTATTATTTTTTAAATTATTCTATTCTTCAGAACCTGTTCCTGTAGGTTTGTTTTCTCTCCTACTTGGATTGCTTGTCAAGACTTACAGTAGATTGTTTCCAGAACTGTTCTGTGTCATGCAGTCACAAGGTTTTAACAGGCTATCTACCAGGGTTATATCTGTAGGAAACATGGAATGTTTAAATGATTAGATGATTAAGGTCCTGGAGCATCTCTCTTATGAGGAAAGGCTGAGGGACTTGGGCCGTTCTAGTCTGGAGAAGAGAAGACTGAGGGGGGATCTGATCAATGCCTATAAATACTTAAAGGGAGGGTGTCAGGAGGATGGGGCCAGTCTTTTTTCAGTGGTGCTTAGTAACAGGACAAGAGGTAACAGGCACACATTGAACATAAGAAGTTCCACCTAAACATGAGGAGGAGCTTTCCTGTGAGGGTGGCAGAGCCCTGGAAGAGGCTGCCCAGAGAGGTGGTGGAGTCTCCTTCTCTGGAGACATTCAAACCCCACCTGGACACGTTCCTGTGCAACCTGCTCTGGGTGGACCTGCTCTGGCAGGGGGTTGGACTAGATGATCTCCAGAGGTGCCTTCCAACCCCATAGCATTCTGTGATTCTGTGAAATGCAAAAATAATAATGTCTGTTGTAGCTTTCACACATTTGGGAGCTGCATTGCAAGTCATTATTGGACCCTGGGGTTTTTTTCAGTTTTTGTTAATATGGCAATTATATCTGAAATTTTTTATCTACAATATCTACTCACCCCAGTTTTGAACTAAGACAAGGTGATACTGCTGCTGAAGGGAAAAAACCAAAGCATAATGTAGAATAAAAGAGAGGCTTCTCTCTTCCATTGGTCAAAGCAATTGAAATGTAGAAGATCAAATTATACTAAAATGCTACTAAGAATTGACATATATTAGTTTCTGTTGCTGTGAGTGTACTAAATTTACTAGTTAATGACTGATGTGCTGTACTAAGCACTGCCACCAGTCATCATCTGCTCTTGCGGATTATCAAATACAGGCCACTGAAGACAAGCATATCATAAACATTATTTGACACGCTGTATAATGTGAATCTATTCCTTCAATGAAATGTAATCTTAATAGCAAAAGTTTTGTGTATCTCACTGCTTCAGCAGTCCTTAAGCCCCCATATCTCTAAGATATCAAATATTTAAAAACCTGCTGATGCAGTGCAATGCATTACTGATATATATAAATACTATACTATACTATACTATACTACACTACTATAGCAATATAATTTGGCCTAGTTGCAATTAAAATTTTAATACACTGTGGCAATTTTCTTGGGGTTTTTTGATTGGGTTGGGGGGTGTTAAGAAGGGTTATACTACTTTGGGTACTCTTTTGCTCTGACTGTCTAAGAAAAGCTGCAGATTGGTTGATATGGACAATATCACATTTCTCTAAATAACAGCAATATCAAATATTCTCCATTTGAATGCAGTCTTATTTATTGTGTGCACCATTCACAAACCTGTAGCATGTGCTAGCCTTCCCCTCTGTCAGACTGCCTTGTCAATTTTTCTGGAGATGCTGCTACTAATAAAACAGTGAAATTTTGAGGGAGGAAAAAAAATGGATATTCTGTTAAAGTCTTGCTAATGGGTGGTATTCTTGGAGTTATTTAGCCTTTGCTGTTCTTAATTCTGCACCAGTGTGTATTGGTTTGATATTCAACCAATACAAAGTCAACAGCATGATTCAGGGAAATACTTTTGAAAGATATCTTGGTTCTGAAAAGCGTATGCTCAGTTTGAGGAAGGAGTCAGTCCTAATGGTGACAGCAGGCAGCTTTTCTAAACATAAAACAGAATGAGAAGCAAATCTGCTTTAGTTCTCTTTGACATTAAATGTATTAGACATGTAAGCAAGGCTGGTCACAGAGGCAAGAACCGAAGAGCAGAATAATCTAAGAAATGGATCTTTATATACTGAGTTCATACTTGCTTCACCATCATCATAACAGCTGTGCCTCCAGCCATGGGGCCAAACAGAACAACTCAGAGCAAGACCCATTGGTGTATCCAAGCTGGGACAAAGGAGAGGATTATGCAACACACCCTTCTATAGCGGATACAATTATTCCTTCCAGAGAGAATAATAATGAAAGAAGTCTTCCACAACAGGTTCTAGTAATAATGTCAATTATGTATATTTCATCACTTCTGTCCCTCAGGTGGCCTGCCTTGGAAAGATATTGAATGGACTTGTAGAGAAGAGGAATTTACTGATCTCTTTAAGACAATGATATAAATTATAGAGTCATTAATTTTCTCTGTGCTGTGGCTGTATGGTGGTGAGATAGAAGTTTTTAGTAAAACATATTTTTTACTTACCAACACCACTTTTAGTGCTTTCTGTTCCTTGGTGAAGCATGACTATCAAATTGCATCTGGCTCATGACATAAGTTACATTATTTGGTGTTGCCAAACTGTTTTTGCCATGAAGTTGAATTCATACTTAAGTATATTTGTGCATCAACAGGGTAATGCTTTTAATTTGTGAATATTCATCTGGGGAAGGAGTGTTCTTCTGATAATTTTATTGAAACATTTGTCCCTCTGGTTCGTAGAATGATGAGAGAAAGGAATTTGCAAAACTGTCATGACATAACACCATGATGCAGTCACGTATAACACATAGCATTTATACCATCAAAATAATGTTCTGAAAACATGATATGAGAAAGACATGACTTATTCCTGAAATAAGAGGAAAGGTAACTTTAATCTTTTCTTAAACAGACAGTACTCAGAACCTATTTCTGAATTTGTGACAACTAGTTAAATTTCTTCTTTGGTTGCTTTGTGTTCCTCTGAAGGTATCTCTTCTGTCTCGTTGCTCCTGCCATTGTACAGCATTAGCCAACTGTTTAGATAAAGCAGGACAGCTTAAGTTACAAAGATGGGAAGCTGATGACAATGAAATTAAATAGAAAACCCTATTTCATTTTCTTCTTTATGATCCAATTAGAATAAAAACCATAAAGTCTACACTCCATATAAGGAAGAAAATAACAGTGTGGGTGGTGGGTTCAGTAAACACCACACCACAAAGTAATTCTAACGGGTAAAATCCTTAAGTAATGCCAAAATTTGAAGCTGATTCTAGGAGTAAGCCTAGTCTTACAACTACCATGAACAGAACAACTAATTATAACCATTTTCTGTAACTTGTCACCACTCAGAGAGTCTTAAGGAACAAAGGAGGATAAATGCCTGTAGAAAGTGATCTTTGCTGTCTGTACTGACATAACATGAAACGCACTGTAGCAGCACTTGACAGTCCCTGAAGCTGAGGATCTGTGCATGAGATTCTGAAGCATGAGACACAAGTCAGAGATTTCTCCTGACTGCTGTCTCTGTGTCCACTGTCCTTGGAAATCTTTTGAATTAAGTAAAAAAGTGGATGAGAATAGCCAATGAAAATATCTGATCAATATATTGAGAGAACAGTGATGATGTACTGGAGGACAGGAAGTCTTCCTTCTCTTCCCCTTTTGTGGTGAGAAAAGGGTAGCAGTGGTTCAAAGTGAACAGGAGACTTGAATGTGGTGGGGTGGGAGTGGTATGGCAGCACACACATGGAATTACCGGCTGATTAAATCATCATGGTTTATTAAATTTATTAATTTATTAAATCATAAATCAGCTGCTGCCTCTCCTGGCGGTGCTCACCATGAAGATCCTACTCAGCCACCTCTGCCTTCAGATAATGAACCAGGACAGGGCACTGAAGGCATCACGCATCCCAGAGGCACCCCTGGGGATGAGGTCCTCGACAGGACCACAGCTAGTACAAACAAAGCTGGTGATGACTCTCCTCTGATGGGTACCAGTAAGAATCATACATATTTCTTATGCCTGTTGCTAAATGAGACATTATTTCTTCTGAAATTGACTCCTTTCACTATCTTTCTCATCCTGGGGGTCTTCATTCTTGGTGTGGACTTGCTGTGGTGGGATTTTTGCTATTGATAGAATTACCTTCTGGACAAGCCATAAGTCTTTGCTGGTACACCTGGCGGTTTCTGCGCTTGCTGAAGCGTGTTCCTGGATGGCCTCCTGACTGTTCTACAAGACATGCACCTTGGTGATTCTGAATCCCCAACCCTATCTTCCTTTCTTGCGCATCTATGGGATCAGGCTTGATACACTTTGGCACCGTGATTGCTGTGGTGGAGGTACTCTGGTGGGTTAATCAGATGGCTTGCTCCTGTGACTCAGCAGCAGCACCATCACCAGGGAGTGCTTTCCCGGTGGCGAGTGCAGGGCAATCATAAAGGAATTACGACCCATAAATTCTGCCTTCAATTCCTTACTCCTCCTCACCACTGGATTGCCAGGCAAGACTGCCACAGATCTGGCTGCAGTATGGCCACTCACTCCTGAGTTACAGGGTCAGGTTGTCGCTGCTGTGGTCTCTTCTTCTGAAGGTCTTCCCTCTCCGTCTGTCACTGGGATCTGTATATGTAGTCAATGTGGTGAGCATGTATGTGGTGCATAAGGGTCTCTCAGAAGCCAGTGACAGTGTGGAAGATGGGGAGGCCTTCATGTCTTCTCTCCTTCTGTGCTTTGAATGAAGAAAATGAACATGCTTTCTGGCTTGCTGTGGTGTAGGAAAGAGGGAAATAATGGGGGTGGTGGTGGTGTGAGCACTCACTTTTAAAGCTGATGGTGACGTCGTCATAGCAGTCACAGAGTCCATGGATGATGTTAACCAAGAGAAAGCAACCAAGGAGACACTGGTACCTACCACTCCATCTGGAAGTGAGAGTGAACAAGTGAACACCACAGATGGTTCCCATGTCAATTGGATACCTGGAGTTTTTCCAGGCATTGAAGATCGTCTTAACCAATTGCAGACCCCTCTTCCTACTAGTAAGAACTACAAATTACGAGTGTTTTCATTTATCCGTCAGTCAGTTATTATTTTGAACAATGGCGATGGTCCAAAATCATGTGTACTAACCATAATTGTACATTATTATCATATTATTATTTCATTTTGGGGTTTTGCTATTGTTTATAACCTGCTTATAAGGTATTGTTAAAGGGCATCTCTTCCTATGCAAAGCAGAGGACATTTGCTAAAAGACTGAAAATAATGTTTTGCGAATAACCTTCTCGTATATTCTCTTATCTGTATGTGGTAACACAATAATTACAGTGAACAAGTAAACTTTCTCTTCATACATATGTGATAGCATGTTGTGCTTTTTTGCTGGGCACAAATGATAGCTATGTGACACTTAACTGTCAGTCACTTTTCCCCTCATCTGTATTCCCTCTACATTGGTTGAATATGTCTCTGTTTTGAGCACATAAAACCTGTAAGAACTGGTTTGAAGATCATTTTTGAGGTGGACATCTGTGTCAAATCTTTGCATTGTCAGTACCCTGGCAAAGGCTTATAAGGCCATATTCCCAAAACTCTTCCTTTTTTCATTTATCTTCTCTTGGTGCTTTTTAAAAACACAATACAAGGGAGTCACTAGGACACTACCATCATCATAAATAGTTTATTTATTGAAGGGTTCATTCATTTGACCGACCTGTTGTCCAAGTGTCCATGGAATAACAAATCAGTCCACTGTAGGAACCCAAAAAATAACTGTCAAAAAATCTAGTATGTCATCAAAATGAAATGAGCTTTTGATCCCTCCCTGTCACTTGCAAGCACCTGCCCAGAGCCAGAGCAGCAGGGGACATGACTGAATCCTGCTTCTTCTTCTCAGTGCTCAGGGGAGAGGAAGGGTGAACGTAGCAGTTCTCTAAGCTTGTGAATTTTATAAATGTCTGCGTGTCTTTCTAAGGGGCTCTGGCATTTCTCAAGGATGATATAAAGCACCTTAAAAAAAAATCTGCTGAGATGTGGGGTAGACAAGTGAGCATGTTCCTCTTGGTTGGCTTTCTTGGAGGCTAGGTCAGGACCCTTAGTTGCTGAATGAGCGCTCTGTCCTTTGTGGTGAGATAGCACAAAAAAACTCACCAGTCAGCAAGTTTCTTGTTAAAAAAAATAATGAAAATATCTGGAAGATTCATGAACGACTTGTTGGCTAAGCTTAACAGAGGGAAAAAAGATGCTTCTCAGGTTTGTATTTGCCAGCTGCTAATAGGAAATGAGATCAGAAATGCTGGCTGGAAATGAGTTGCAATGCATGTTAAAGAAATAGAACTTCACAGCTGATTAGAGTAAGTGCTTAATTTGCTCTATTAGAGTCTGGAAGAATTCAGAGAGGCAGAGGTCTTCCATATCTTTTTTGTAGTGATAATGAAGTAGTAGTACCAAATGAAATCACCATATCTATAGTCAGCTGATAATTTTAGACTTGGGTTACCCATATGGCAACGGTGTGGGGCCGGAAATGTAGATGTTCAAGTGGTATGGCCAGCATAGCAAATGCTTAAGTCTGGAAGTATGCATTTTGATTTAAGATCCTGTTTTAGAACTGAATTACACAACTTATTGAAAAGGACAAGGGGATCCATCCTTAAGTTTACAGAGAGCATTTTTTTCTATTAGGAAAAAATATTTTGAATTTTTAAAGTCCCACTCTATACATAGCTATCAAATTTGAAACCATTCAGAGAACTATTGTCTTTTATGAAAGCATTAGAGTTTTTGAAATGCAGTTTTATCCTATGTAGGAATAAAATTGCTTCAAAATTTCTCCATCTTGGTCATTTTAGGTTTAAATAAAAAAGTAATGTTCTTTTTTTCTCTCTTTCTCTTCTATTCTCACTCTCTTTTCCCCATAGAACAGACATGTTTGACTTGTATGACAAAAACCTCTTCAAAAAGTTGCCAACATTCACATGTCTTTACATTTTCTCCACAAAATTTCTAGGCAATTATAATTGCATTTTGGTTCACGGAAGTATAGCATAATCTAAACTGAAACATATGAGAGAGACAAGAGGGGAAAAGCATGAGTTTTGTTATTCAAAATGTTAAAACTAGCCATAGTTCAGATGAGTATGATGATTATACTCTATGTAACAGTTTTCAGTATAAATACTTTTTAATGACCTCAGCGAGGTCTTTCTAGAATATGTTGTTTTAATTGTGGAAGTCATAGACTTTGTATCTTGCTGTTAAATATTCACTAAGCATATTTGGACTAATGGATAGTTTTGTTCTTCAGGATCTACCTCCACTATATATGGTAATCAAGGACCACACAAGGGACATTATGAATCCACTACTCTCCCTGAAAACACCACAACAAAAATAGTTTCACAACCAAGGTCAGCCCAGGTACCAGGTAGGTTTAAATATTGTTGTATTAATATGAACTGAAGTAAGAGATGAAAATGTCCGTCAAGTACAGTTGTTCAGACTTTGTTATGAATCAGATAATATTCAGTATTTTCATTAGTAATCTGAAAAATGAAGCATGTTGTCACTCATACAATTTTCCAGCAATATCCTGATGAGAGAAATCATGCATTTGGAGAATTGGATTAAGATCCAAATAACCTTTATAAATTGATATGAAATCAGGCAAAATTCAATAAACATAAATGCAAAATATCATATCCACAAGAATATTTGCTGAAAATAATAAGCTGAGTGTTGCAGAATAAGGCTTGCAGATTAAAATGGAATAGAAAGAAGCTAACACCATGATAAAATTGCGAAAGAATACAAATATATTCTGTGACATATTAGCAGTAAAGTAATTTTTAGAAGCGAGAAAGTAATTATCCCACTCTACTTAGGCCTACCAAGTCCAGAGCTGAAGCTCTGTGTTCAGTTCAAGGCATTGCATTAATCATATAGAAAAAAGTTGGAGACAAGCACAAAGAAAACTTTGGAGAGGTAATCTTGAAGCACCTTTTGAAAAACTCATCGTTTTCAGAGAAAACTGAAGGGAGATATGAGAATAGTATGCTAAAAAAAGAATGCTTGTCACGTTTTCACCACAGAGTAATAATTAACTAATTAGAAGAAATAACTTCTTTCAAATGAAGCATAGAAAACTTGTTAAACAAGGGAGATTTGTTTCAAACAAACAAAATAAAGAAGATAGCTCTTAGGAGAGGATCTCTGTCTACAATGGTAGTACAGCATAAAGAATAGGCTACCAGGAAGGCTGTTAAATCTCCATTATTAAAAATGTTAAAAGAAATAGAATATTCCTCAGCCATCATCTTATTGACCCTGTTTCACTGGAGTGAAATGTAACTGATGTGATCTTTTATGGTCCTGTCTAGTTTTGTAGTTCCCCTTTTTTTCAGTTTGCCCCCAAAAGTAAGATTTTAAATAAAAAAATGAGCAGTTCACTCTACCTGAAAGTCATCCTGCTTTTCTGCCAAGGATTGCAGGTGTATCATTGATAAGCCTTTTCTTTTGCTCTTGGAGTAAATACAACTCCTCTCCACCTATGCCCACCAAAGTACAGTGCTTATAGGCACTAACAGACATGGGGTATTTCATCTGAGCTGGCCCATGTATAGCAGAATGATGAAAATTTATTTGATTTGCACAGAAGCACTTCGTAAAACAAACATCGATGCAAGCTAGGAAAAAAGTCTGACAGTTTAAAGAATATAAAAGAGCTTGCGTTCTTGCAGTCCTGTGAAACAGCAAAGCTATGTGAGGTATGTTAACCCACTCTCCTCCCCTCCCTCAACTCTCCCCGCAGAATGGCTGATCATCGTTGCTGCACTTCTGGCACTTGCATTGATTCTTGGAGTGTGCATTGCTGTTAACAGTCGACGAAGGTAAGGCAGCCCCTCTGCTTTTTCAAAGTACACTGCCTTGCTATTTTCTTCATCGTTAGGCTTCAAAGCTTTGTGAAAGAGCAGAGTAGCGTAACACAGGAAAGAGCTTCCTCTGCAAAGGTCTGTGACTTGAGATGTGCAAGCCTAGGTCACCATGTCCTGTACAGGTCACACATCAGTCTTCACACTCATACGGAACCATGTGAAGTCAGTAGCTGTATATACCGTTTGGTCTTTACTTGTAAATGGAAACTAGCTGTATATATCCACAGAGAATTAATTATTCTCTACCTAGGAGAGAATGTCCTATTTCTTGAATAGGAAAATCCTGTTCTCTGAGAGTGAAGACTATGTGACACGGACATAGACAGTAGCAACTACAGGATGAGCTGAGCATGATCCTCCACCATTGACAGTGTTGTCTGTGTACAGTGTGAAGGGCTGTGTTAGACAATCGTTGTCATAGGATTGATTTGTTCCTTCCAAACAGAAGGCAGCTGGTAGTCAGAGGGATATATTCTAACACTGCTATCAGACCACTCAATAGCTTTATTCACTCCACGTTACAGATGAAGATTCTGAGGAATAGAAAGTTGCAGTGATCTGTGTCCAAAGTTAGCCAGGAAATCTGAAAAAACTCTAGCCTACAGGATAGGCTGTAATGTTCTTAACTCTTTGTTTTCTCTGGGGACTGTTCTGAAGTTACTTCTCAATGGTCTTACACAGCTTTTTGCTACTTGAATGTTTAAGTTGAATCCTTTAACAGAGTACGTATTTTCTACTTGAACGTTGAGATTGTATTATATGTTGAGATTGATATCAGGAAAGAGTGAGCAAATCTATTCCTGGTCTGTTTGCTGGTTGCTGGAAAGCACATTTTAATGCTTCTGTGTGCTTCTATGAGATAAGTCGATGCAGCAGGCTTCTATGAGGCAAACCAGTGAAAACTAGGTGCCAAATCATCAGACAGAGTAACCTGATACAATTTTGCTGAAGTCAGTAGTGACATGTCGCTTGATATGTTTCCCCTATGACTGTATCCACAATACCAGTGCTTCTCTGACAGTATTATTAGAGACCTGTTGAAATAAGAAAGCCATCAAGCATATGGTGAGACAGAAAACGCAACAACTTTATTTCTGTGAAGTGATTCTGGAGTTACACAGCCTGAAAGGCATGGCTTATTGATTTATATGTTACTCTGATATGCACTTCAAAGTAGAGACTGACAGTGTTTCCTCCCTCTCAACCCAGAGTCACCATAGGAACAGACAAACAGGGCCACTATGGCTAATTATAGATTGTATCTGACAAGAAATGAAACAATCTCAGAGCTGTAAATCATACCACTAATGGAAAACATATCTTTTACTTAGACCTTCTGTATCAGCTGGGAGTGAGTCGCACAGAGAGGAGGAGCATGTGGGTGCATACATGTGTGCAAGTGCACAGATTAGACCCTAGTAATATGTGTTAATCACTGCGAGGAAAACTTTTTGAAGCAGGGACGTACTCTGGTATGCTTGAAACAAATGGAATTTTTTCTTTCACTTTAGCAGGATTCGAATGATAACATGAATAAGTCAAGAACCCTTTCTTCATCTATTCTGTTAAGTGCTAATATACTGAAAATCCATAGTGAGGTAGTTACTGTGCAGTCAGCATACTGCATGTGAATGCCAGCTAATCTGACACTAACACTGCAGCAGTGCTATAAGAAAACTGGATGGCTGAGAAAGGAGGATCGTGCATTTCAGTGTTAGCTGAGCAGTAAGTTGAGAACATTTCAAACATTAATTTATTTAAAAAGTAAGAACGATCTGTGTTTTTATTTGTGTAAGGTTGTCAGGTGTACCTATTTTTAAATGAATGCTAACTCCAACACCCCCAGTTTCAGTCTTACTCAGGTTGTCTGAAAAAGCCTAATGAAGCGCAGGCCTGAGTTTCAAGGTAGTTAACTTCCTGATTCAGAAATCAATTGATTTAACCTTTCTAGTTAGGATGCCAGTATGGCAGAGAATTCAAGTATTTCAAATAAGTAATTGGGCCTTCTCAGTGTACAGAAAATTGCTTGGCTATATATATTCCTTTTTTTAAAATTTGATGTTGTCATGAGTTCCCACTGACTGGAAAAGGGGAAACATAACCCCCATTTTTAAAAAGGGAATAAAAGAATACCCGAGGAACCATAGGCTGGTCAGTCTCATCTCTGTGTCCGGCAAGATCTTACTGGAAACTATGCTAAGGCACATAGAAAATAAGGAGGTGATTCATGATAGCCAACATGGCATCACTAAAGGCATACCATGGCCTTCTACAATGGGGTAGATGGATGATGGCTGTAGCATTGGTGGATAAGGGAAGAGCAACTGACATACTCTGCCTGGATGTGTGCAAGGCATTTGACACTGTCCTGCACGACATCCTTACCAAGTATAGTAAGACCTGGATTTGGCAGACAGACCCCTTGGTAGATAAGGCATTAGTTGGACAGCTACACTCAAAGACTTGGTGTTAATGGATCGATGTCCAAGTGGAGACCAGTGACAAGTGGCATTCCCCAGGAGTCGGTACTGAGACCAGTGCTGTTTACCATCTTTGTCAGTGATACGGACAGTGGGATTGAGTGCACCCTCAGCAGGTTTGCCAACAACACCAAGCTGTGTGGCGTGGTCAAAACACTGGAGGGAAGGGATGCCATCCAGAGGGACCTGGACATGCTTGAGAGGTGGGCCCATGTGAACCTCACGAAGTTCAGCAAGGCCAAGTGCAAGGTCCTGCACCTGGGTCAGGGCAATCCCAAGCACAAATACAGGCTGGGTGGAGAATGGCTGGGGCACATTCCCGAGGAGAAGGACCTGGGGGTGTTGGTGGATGAGAAGCTCAACATGAGCCATCAATGTTCACTTGCAGCTGAGAAAGCCAACCGCATCCTGGGCTGAATCAAAATAGGCATGGCCAGCGGTGCAGGGGCAAGGGAGGATTCTCTTCCTCTACTCCGCTCTGGTGAGACCCCACCTGGAGTACTGCATCCAGCTCTGGAGCCCCCAACACAAGAAGGACATGGACCTGTTGGAAGCAGTCCAGAAGAGGGTCACAGAGATGGGGTTGTTCAGCCTGGAGAAGAGAAGGCTCCAGGGAGACCTGAAAGCAGCCTTCCAGTACTTAAAGGGGACCTACAGGAAAGATGGGGAGGGACTTTTTACCAGGGAGTGTAGTGATAGGACAAGGGGTACTGGTTTTAACTGAAAGAGGGGAGACTTAGGCTAGATATTAGGAAGAAATTATTTATTATGAGGGTATTGAGACAGTGGAATGGGTTGCCCAGAGAAGCTGGGGATGCCCCATCCCTGGAGGGGTTCAAGGCCAGGCTGGATGGGGTTTTGAGCAACCTGGTCTGGTGGGAGGTGTCCCTGCCCAGGGCAGGGGGAATGAAACTAGATGATCTTTTAGGTCCCTTCCAACTCAAACCATTCTGTGATTCTATGATCTTAACCAAAAACCAAAATGCCCAAAATTCAGTGTGGTCCTATTTAGTTAGCTAATTGTTGCAAAGAATGGTGCCTCTGTCCAGTGCCTGTTGATCTCCTTCCACTGTCTAGCAGAATATGCTGCCCAGCCTGACCATCACATCAGAAAAGACACTGAGCTGCTCTTTCAAGAGGCTGTGGAGCTCCACATCTCCTCACTGGCCTCTTTTGGCATTTCATGGCTGCAGAGCAGAAATCATTCCCAAGAGTGTGTGTGACAATAGTGCAGTGAACTGAGCTACTTTGCGTAAAATAACCCTCATCTATTGGTCAGTAAGCATGAAAAAAGTAATACTTCAGAAGGGTAATAGTAGAATTGAACTGTCATTCAGGTAGCAAATGCTTCATTTAAGAAGAAAACACTATAAAGTACATCTTCACAGAGACATTTTCCCTCTTAAGAGAGGTGTGCTTTGTATATTCGGTTTACACAAGGTTGTTCGAGGACAAGTAGGCTCAGCACCATGAAGCCAGAGAAGCATCTTAACAGTCTGGGGCAAATATGACAGCTGCATAACAAGTACTTTTTTACTACCCTGAAAATACCCAGCCCGCACTGACCACCATGCATCAGTTTTGGACTATTGACTTTTTAAAAGAGAGAGAGCCTGTGTGTGTTCATCCGGAGCTACATATGGAATTTATTGGGCAGCACTGCACTCAGTGTAACTTTAAAAGCACAGTAGCTATTTCCTACCTGAATATCATAAGAAGCTATACTGTTGATAGTAGCAAGAGTAGTTCTCCATATTTCCTTGCTGTTGGCAGGCTTCTAGGCCTGAAATGCTAATACAAAGAAGAAAAGGTTATCTTGAGCTCATTGCAATTACTGAGACATGGTGGGATGGCTCCCATGACTGGAACGCTGTCGTGGATGGCTATGTCCTTTTTAGGAAAGACAGGCCAGAAAGGCGAGGTGGTGGAGTTGTTCTTTATGCGAGAGAATAACTGGAATGTATTGAGCTCTCCCTGGGGGCAGATGAATAGAGAGTTGAGAGCTTGTGGGTAAGGATTAAGGGGCAGGCCAACATGAAGGACACTGTTGTGGGTGTTTATTACAGGCCACCTGATCAGGATGGGGAAGCCAATGAGGCCTTCTACAGACAGCCAAAAGTAGCCTCGCAATCACAGGCCTTAGTTCTCATGGGGGACTTCAGTCACCCTGATATCTGCTGGGAAGGCTGCACAGCCAAGCACGTACAGTCCAGGAGGTTCCTCCAGTGTATTGATGGTAACTTCTTGATTCGGGTGGTGGAGGAGCCAGCAAGGAGAGGTCTACTACTGGACCTAGTTCTGACAAAGAGGGACTGGTGGAGGACACTAAGGTTGGGGGCAGCCTTGCCTGCAGTGACCATGAAAAGATAGAGTTCAGGATTGTGGGTAGTACGTGCAAAACAACAAGTAGGATTAAAACCTTCGACTTCAGGAGGGGTAATTTTGACCTCTTCAAGAAACTGCTTGGGGAAATCCCATGGGTTTTGGCTCTGGAAGGTAGGGGGGCTCGAGAAAAATGGTTGATATTCAAATACCACTTTCTCTAAGCTCAGGTTTGGTGCATCCCTAAGAACAAGAAATCAGGCAAGGGAAGCAGGAGACCTGCATGGTTGAGCAGGGAACTTCTGAAAAAGCTCAAGTGGAAGACGGAAGTATACAGTGTGTGGAAGAAGGAACTGACCACTTGGGAAGATTACAAGAATGTGGTTAGAGTATGCAGGGATGAAACAAGGAAAGCCAAAGCCTCCTTAGAATTAAACCTGGCAAG
>KZ506409.1:172159-188882 GCA_002844005.1 Limosa lapponica baueri
CGTGATTGGATGTTAAGTCTGAGTTTATATTCACCGCTTTTTATCAGCCCAGCCTTTTTAGTAAGAAGCATCTGGTCGAGGGCTGCTGCTGCAGATTGCTAGCAGCACCCTTACTGTAACCAGCTCAGAGAGACAGTTTGGAGCAGCTTTCAGCTCGAGCCTGTAGGATGAGTTTTTCTAAGATGAGCCCGTCATCGCTGAGCCCTGCATCCAAAACACAGTAATCCTAGCTGACAACAGCACAACAAGGGAAAGAAAAGTCTTTCGGCGAGTGCTCTGGACTTCAACCATCATTGATAGAAGCCTCACAGCAAATCTCTTGAAAAAGTGACCGGGTTCATTTCACTTTTTGGATCTACAAATGATCCACTGTTCTGGCTTTGTTCAAGCACTGGCAACATATGTCTAAATGCTGCCTTTGTATCTGTATCCCAGTGTGCAAGTACATGGGATTCGTTTTACTGTAAAACTGTTTTGCAATCATCCTCTCCATTAACCATGTGTTGGTTTGCAGCAGTGGGTCATTAGATTCACCAGCACAGAGAAGTTTATAGTTATCAGGAACTTCCCTGCAGTTCTTTTGTGGTTCATTTTCTAGTTAATGTTTCTTTCATTCATCAAGAGAAAGTCTGAAATTAACTTTAGGTAGGGATGCTTGTTTGGTTAGCTAGTGACTTAAAAACCAAACTTACCCTTTGTTCAAGAAGGGTTACTTCCCTCCCTGTGCAGAGGACAGATATAAAGCCTACTCGTTGGTTGCATGCCAGTCAAAAATAGGAGAAACCAGGTTCAAAGCTCAGAGCGTCAGCCTGCTGCTGATTAACAGCAAAGGTACAGGTCTTCCTCAGGGACCTTCTTCTAGAGCAATCTTCATTCATGTGGACTAGTGCCTTCAAAAATTATTGCTAAGCAAACTAAGCAAAAAAAGTTTATTTGATCCTGGCAATTTAGGCAATACTGGTAGCCTAGGTGAAACAGTAGAATGAATTTTGAGTTAATTTCCTAGCCCGGTCCCTCTTCTTTCCCCTTCACAGAGTTTGGAGTCAGCTGTCTTTTCTCACTTGCACATCTCCACAGCAGCATTTCTTAAGTGGTGTCCATGGACCATGGGAGAGTGATCAATGGAGCACGGTAGGGCACCCCAGTAAGAAAACAGCCAAATGGAGGTATATCAGTCTTACGAATGACTGTGGAATAGGCAAACGTATTTTTAGCTCAGTCACAAGTGACAATGAATAGCACAGCACGGTGAAAGACAGACCTTAGGGTGCTTTTGTTTTTGCTTTTGCTTAGGGGTACTGTTCAGTTTGAGGAAGAGGAGGCTGAGGGCAGACCTCATCACTCGCTACAACTACTCGAGAGGACACTGTAGAGAGGTTGGTGCTGGTCTCTTCTCACAGGTCATTAGCGATAGAACGAGAGGGAAGGCTTCAAGCTGCAACGGGGTAGGTTTAGAGTGGCCATTAGGAAACAATTCTTCCCAGAAAGAGTGGTCAGACCCTGGAATAGGCTGCCCAGGGAGGTGGTGGGGTCACCATCCCTGAATGTGTTTGAGAGTCGTTTAGATGTGGTGTTGGGGGAGATGGTGTAGGGGAGAACTTTGTAGAGTGGGGTTGATGGTAGGACTCGATGATCCCAAGGGTCTTTTCCAACCTGAATGATTTGATGATTCTATGATTTTCTAAATAGTCGTCCTTGTACTACAGAAGCACCGTAAACAGTGTGAGGCTTCATTCCCCCAGAGTTTTGGTGGGCAGCCGTCAGCTTTTTTATCAGCACTTTATCCATCTGCACAGACAGTTTTGCTTACTGCTGCAGAACCTGCCTGCCGTGCTAACGCCACCGCAACCGCAAGGCCTGATCTCGCATGCAATCTAGTTTCCTTCCTGCACCTGCCGTGGCGTAGGGTGAGTACGTTGCTGCTGCCCCCGCGGGACGCGCAGACAGCCGCTGCCCCAGCTTTGTGTGCCGGCACGGGGCCCTGCACCGCGCACAGGAGCTGCAGCGGCACTGAACCCTGCGCCGGTCTTTGTACATTCTTGCAGTGTAAGTACGTGCTGCAAACAACTCTTACTAGCCCAACTAAGTGTCATTTTTAACAGTTTTCCTCCTAAAACACTGTAAGTTGGGGCCACCTGTTTCTTTCATATCCTTGTCCTGTTTACGTGTACTACCTAATACAAAGGAGAAGACTGTTTAAGCTTCAGCAGCCCTAAAGTGTTCTCTCGTCTTTTCTTTCGTGTCTGAGAAGGGATATAAATACCTCTTCATATGGGTCAGTGGTTCACGACTCACTGCCTTTTATAGCACCTTATAGCAGGTGCTTTCCTGTAGAGAGGGACACATTCCAAATACAAAGATGAATGTCTTTGAAATAATATTTTTCTTATAAAAAAGAAAATACAAAGGGCTTGCAGGGGCTTAGAGAATCAGCTTTTGGGATATGTATTTTCAAAAGGGACAACTTCATATAATTGCAGAATTGGCTCCTGAATGGGTTGGGGTTTTTTAGGTCATTCTTGCAGAAATGTTGCTTTGAAAAAAGCAACAACCATAGGTCACGGTGTCCAGCCTTCCATTGTCTTCCGTTTCAAACTTTTTAGCATTATGTGTAACAAAAGAATAACCATCTTCTATGGAAGGAATTTGAACGTACACAGCACACGTAAAATATGTGATGGGGAATCCTGAGCACAACAAAATTCAGGAGGAAATTTTAAGTCAGTAGCATGCATTCATTAACAACTGTTGTTGACGAGGCCAGATCAGGATGTTTCTGCCTCTGGCAGAAAGCGGCAACACGGTACAGAAATGGCAGCAGACAGCCGGGGCCTCAGATTTATCTTTTGCCCTAAGATCTTCCTAGCGTGGCATTAGGTCTTGGTTCGTTACTGACTCAGAGGGCAGATTGCCAGCTGAAGGGCTGCCAAAGCCACTTCCTGCCATGCCTGGATTTTCTTCGGAAACTTCTCGAGTGGATGCTGGCCTCAGTTAGATTAGCAAGAAATAAGCCTAGGGTTGTGCAGACTGTTAAACCTCACAGCCTGGGTTCCGGTTATGTGTCTTGATCACAGAAGGGTAGTTACGCTATTTCCACAGTGTGTGCTACTCTGAGCAGAAACGTTGGAGCATTCTCTCCATACTTAGCAACTGCCAGTTCTCTGGGCACTCCACGAGCATCTCTTAATTCATGTATTAAACAGAGATAATTTGTTCAGAAGGTGCTCCAGGGATTCAGCTACAGGCTTCATTTATTATTTTTTTAGAAAAGTTATGAGGAAGAAATTTTATAGCAGCCAGGGGAGTAGGTTTCTAAAGCAATTGTAACCGTAGCATTGTATCCTCCTCCTCCTCTGACACCTTTCCTCACTTCTCTAGAATTCACTGCCAACATCTGCAGCTAGTGCAGCCTGGCCTTTGTGGCAAACGGGCTCAGTTGCAAGTGGCACCCTGGAATATTTGGAGGATACAGTGGGGGGTGAGGTTTCTAACACTTTGGCCAAGTCAGGTCCATCTTCTACCCTGCCTGCAGCTTTCAGAACAGGCAGCCTCTCACAACAGACTGCTTTAGCTAAGCTCCTACCCAAAGCACTCCCATATTGAGCCCAGGCCGACATTAAAACTCACAGACATAAGCCATGAAAATTATGAATCAACATTTATTGATGATATGTACATAAGAGGTACAACACTTAGTGAAATATTATATTCATGACTACTTCCAGTATAGAAAGAATGTCTAGCTTGTTTTACACATGAAAGTTACAAAAATCTGTTCACGCTGTAAGAAAGCATTAAAAGCAAATGACTACCAATCGTTTTAAGAGGAAAGGATCTGAACTACAAAAATAGACTCAGTTTACAAGGCATTCCAACTACAATATACAAGAACAGAGCCCAGAGTTGGGAGAAATTTTATCATCTGCATTCACTAGTTTTTAAACAAACTGTGCTATAGATCCTGTACAGTCTGTCATTTCAAAACCTGGGGAACTTTTTAAATGTAAGGAAAAGACCAGCGTTATCCATCTGCCTTTTTATTCTTTCTACATGAAACATCCCAAAACAACCCAGCTCATGGCTAGTCACTTTTAAGAGGGGGCAAGGGATGATGAACAAGCAGTGCACAGTACTGCAGTGTGCAATTCATACTGAAGCATCGTGATGGGGCTCACCAGGGAGGACACTCCCTGTGCTTTGCGGCCTGGTTTTGATCTCTTTCAGCTTACATGGGATGATTATATTTATGAGATAAATATAATCCCAGGGTATTTAGGATTGAACCAACTTCTTGCTGCCCCATGCTCTTTCAGAACCACCTTCAGGTTTTGCCCCAGAAAGGTCTTATTTTCTCACAGAGCTGAACTGTAGCCCTGATTTCAGAAGATTTTTGCCACTGACTATATAGTTCACGTCTGTTTTATGATCAGACATACTTCTTGTAAATAACAGGCCCGTACAACAGCCACAGTAGCTCAAGAAGCATTTAGTTTTGCATTTGATTTCCACTATTAATAC
This sequence comes from Limosa lapponica baueri, assembly GCA_002844005.1. NCBI lineage: Eukaryota > Metazoa > Chordata > Aves > Charadriiformes > Scolopacidae > Limosa > Limosa lapponica. The sequence continues at coordinate 176,678 of KZ506409.1, forward strand.
CCTTTTTAACAATGAAAGAAACAGTACACCTCTGCCCGTGAGTGTACCCATCTTTCTCAGAGGCTGCTCCCACCAAGGGGATGAAGCAGAGGTTCCTACTTCGACTTCTCGGGCGCTCTGAAGAGAACGGGCAGCCCCCGGCAGCCTTGCCCAGTCACAGCCGTGTGACTGCACTTGCTTTGCTGGCGTCTGGGGTCAAGGAGGAACTGGAAGTGACTCAGAGGGATCCCGGGATGCCGTGCCATGATGAATGATACACAGTGCACTAAGAGTCAACAGCAGCCAGGGCATTTAGCGGGCGTGCAGTTAGATCAATTTCCCCTTATTTATTGTGCCAATTTAAACAGTGACTTACTAAACTTCTGGCGATAAAGCCTTTCAACATTTCAAGCAGGCAAGAAGAAAACAAAACAGAAACTAATCATTCTAGGTGAACATTAATTTGTAATGTCATAACTACTGCATTCACAAAGCAGCAAATCTATGCTGGGATCACTTTCACTTGCTGCCAGGGAACTACACGCATGCAGGTACTAACACATACCACACTGGTTAGATAGCTGAAAACTAAAAATAACATATTTACAAGAAGTTGGCTGCATACATGATTCTGAATGTTATCAGAACAGGATACTCCGTAATAGAGAGATAATGCAGTTACTAATCTGTGGAACCTAATCAGTTGAATGGCCAAAAGGAAACAAATCCAGACACAAGTGAAAAACAGAAAGTAGAACAAGATTTTAAAAGACAGTCTAATTTTCTACTATGGCTCCATACACAGAAACCAATTCAATTAAATTAAATCACTGCTACACATACTGTATACACCATTTCACTGAAATTACATGTTGATAGCTACATTATCTACACTAAGTGCAGAGAGGCACTGGACATGATGCTTCAACAAAATGTCAAAACTAGTATCAATAAGGTTTTACAGCTATTGGTAATTACCTGTGGTTCCTATTAAGATAATACCTGTTACATCTAATTTAAAATACAAAAAAGAGATTAAAATACAAGGATTTATCCTACATGTATATCTACTAGAAATTTAGTCTCCAAAACCTCAGCAGAATAACATGGCCCCACAGATTTCTGAGCAGTTGAAGAGATACCCAGTATCAGTCACACTTGGACAGCACTACTTGCTATTCAATGTTTTCTTTGTTTTGAATCACAGTCAAAAAGCTAGTAGGACATAAAAGATTTTTTGTGAGATAATAGTTATGAATATTTATATTAATTTATTTTTATTCCTCTAAAAACAGTTCCTTGGTAATTAAATAGAAATTGTTATAGCCACGGCCTTAATGCCAACAGGTATTTGCCTAATGATGAACAGGTGACCATAATAGAGAAGCAACTCCCACTTGTCCGGGTCAAAAAATATAGTGGTTGTTCTCTTCAAAATACATAAGAAAGCAGGAGGTATTTGTACGGATGCTACCCAATTACATTGGTCCCATGGTGGTTCTGTTGGTCCCTTTTCAAGAAGGCAAAGGTAGGTGGCCAAATCATGAACTCTTTCCACAGGCTGAACTCCTACACACTGTATTGTAGCAAGGTGGACTGGGTACCTGATAACATATTTTTTGCCTACCCAGATCTCCAGTTTTCTATAAGCTGTATCCTGAGACAGTCAATTATGCACGACCAGATCCTAAGAAAGAACTGCAGGATTTGGCAAAGGTAATATGAGGAAAAATGAGGGACCATTGCCCAAAACAGTCAATCTAGAAGATTGTGCAGATTATTATAACATGGTTCCATAATGAACTGCAGCATTTAAGGACATCTTGAAATTCCTATTTGCTTCTTACATTTTGTGCTTTGTTTGTAAGTCATCACTAAACATAACACAAAAATGTTTCATCGATCCTAAATGTTGTAAGAAAGCTGGTTTTGTTCTAAGGTACAGATCACCTTTAAAGGACTATCCCCCTAACTTACATGATCATATAGAAAAAAGTATAAGAAAATATTAGTGTGTCTGTAAATTACAGGTACTAGGTAATTTAGTTCAGTCTACACTGTAGTTTCCAGAGAACAAGTACAAACCCCTAAAACCTGTATTAATAACTAAATCAATATCGAGCATATAGTAGTCAACAATATAAATACATATGCAGCTTTTTCTCATGCATTCTACAAGCTAGAGTTCACACCAGATCATAGGAAATGGGATATATTTAAGAAAGGACCAGGATATGTTGGATGGAAGCGTATGCAATTGTCTTTAAAAAGGAAGGACAACTTGTAGTACACAAGAACTCACAAGCCTATAATCTACAATACTTACTGCAAAATTAATTTGTAAACAAAGTTTGCATACAGTCTTTGAAAAACTGTAGAAAAAAAAAAAGAAAATAATGATACAAAAATCCCTGCAAACTATACTATTTATGTAGAAAGCAATATACAGGTAGCAGGCAATCCAGGATGTGTGACGCTGCCTATGATAGTTTCCCTTCGTGTAATGGTGTGCGCCACAGAGCATCATTAAAAACAACTGCAGAACTCCTGAATTTCGAAAAATCAGTCTAGAAGGACTGGACACTCGCATCGATCAGCATTGGCTCTGCAGCAGAACGTAGTTAGAAGTGAAAGGGGAGCAACATTTGGGTGAAGTGAAAAAACTCACAAGTCTTCTTGCTTTCCCAAATCCTACATTAGCCTGTTGATTATTTCCATCCTGGACTAGTAGAAACCTACTCAGTGCCTCAGTCATGTGCTCTAGGTTTTTTCAATGTTTGGAGCCTGTGTTTTCTGTAAGACTCATTGTTGCAGCTGTGCAACCACCTCATCTGTTAGCAGTTGTATAAACCCAGCAGTGGGAAGTCAGCACGTTGCCTGCGAGCAGGGGAAGATGTTTCTTGGATGGTGGGCAGATGCGAGGGATGGCTCCTTCAGAGCCTCGTGCCAAAGAGCCTGCTCATATAAGAAATAAAAGAATTACCAGCACCTGAGCATCAGCAACTGTTTGACTCATTCATAGCAGCAGATTTCAATTTAACATCAAACATGATCAAGAGGAAAAAATGAGGGAGGCACCCACTGTGCAGTGTGTACCCAGGCACTGCTGCTGGGGTCTTTACCAGGAGTCCTGCCTGAGGTGTGCAGAACCGCGGAGCCTGTGCTTTGTCTGAGGACCACGGAGACACACAACCTTGGTGTCTATGTGGGAAGAAAGACTGACGACTTTGCAAGGAATATGCATTAAATACATTGTTTCAGGTAAATTGTGAGCAAGAACATAACACTTTCAAAAATAAGGTGAAGCTGAACAATTCGTTTACAGCTGAACTGCTTTCTTTTTCACTTCAGTATTGCAATTCCTATTTTTTTTTTTCCCCACAGTACTTGAAGCTACACTCCATATATGGTTATTCAGTCAAAGGAAATTGGGTACATATTTTTCCTTCAAAGTCATCAATATGACTAGAGAAAAGAAAATAACTCATCTTCCTGAGAGTGCTTTCTGCTGGGAACAGGAGCTTCTACATAGTCTTATATGGTGAATTACAGCCAAGGTGAATTGTCCCAATGGACTATACACCTAATACTGTACACCATAATAACTAATATGAAAAATACCTTATTTGTGGCCTTAGAAGTCACAGTAATAAAATCAAGCATAGTCTTCTGGCTCATAACAGATTAATATTACAGTACATTTTTATAAAGTGCTCTTATTTATCCTTCTGTAAATTAATTCAAATGCAGCAATAAAAATAGATGAATGGAACTTAACAAAATGAGAAACAGTTCTACATTTACACCTCCACAAATGTTCTTCTGAGCCTGGTACTACAGTTTGGAGCCTTTTTAAAGATAATTACAGAAGTGAATGTCAGAGGTGAGGCTTAATATAGCCTATGGTTTTGGGGATTTGTGCCATTGCTGCTGTATTGCTACAACAGGGTTGCAGCAACACATGTGAAGGCGAGGAAGCAAAGAAAATCAAGGCAGTTGCCAGAATAAGTATGTTCAAACACTGTTGCTGCAGCTTCTCAGATGAACAGTCTGCTCTTCTGAGTATCTCCTGATGGAATACTAATGACCCTGGGAGTCATGGAAAACAGAACAGAGATCTATGTTATTCATCCATTTTAAAGTGGCAAAAAAGTTTGGAATTCCACGTGCTTGAGAAAGAAATGGAGATCAGCTGTATCTCAAGGAAGAAATGGAAAAAAGCCCCATAATGTTAGCGATCCTTATTTTTGTGCTGAGTTTTAAATTCATTGCTGGACTTGTAGCATAGAAACAATTAGGCAAAAAAGAAACATCTTCGCAGAAATCTTCTGGATGTGACAATCAACATCACTATAAATAGCAGACAAAGACTATTCCCTAGGATGGGATTGTGAAATATCTTAAAACTTAACAGAGACAGGAAGAGACTCGACCTTTCCTGAAAGCCTGTGACTCCCATGGATCTCAGTGGGGCTTTCATGTAGTCAGACCATTGTAGGCACAGGTTTTACTACAGCAAAGACAGTTTTTCAAAGATATATTGAGTTTCTCACCAATTCAAAAGGAAGGAGCACATCCCATAATATGGTTCAAATGACTTATCTTCTACCTATTTGGAGCACCTTTGTGTATATGACCCATGCATGCTTCTCACAATGCTGGCGTAGCCTTTGCCTTCTAAGGGAAGCAATGAAGAAAGAATTCAGTAGCAAAGTGCTCCACCTCTTCTACAGCTTTAACATACAGTGTGCTTTCATTTCAATGAACAGAGAATGCCGACCTAGCTTCAGCAGTGAATGCACAAGGCAAACACATAAGCATGTAGTGAATTTAGCATGCAATTAACTGAGTCTTTGCCTGGCACGGACTTTTCCGTGTGCCAGTGTGCTGCCAGCAACCCAAAGGGCAAGGCTATCACAGTTGCACAGACAAGGGCAGGGGGAACTGACAGAGAAGCAAAGGAGATGAATGTAGAAAGAAATGTTAATTTGTTTAGGAACTACTGAGAAAACAAATCATTTTCCACTGTGCTTTAACTTTGCTGCCCCAGCGCTGTGAGCAAATACAAAAGATTTGCCAGGTGCAAATTAATGCATCAACAACTCCTAACGAACTAAAAAGAGACTGGCCAGTAACCAGCCCTGCCTGCTGAAACGGGAACCTTGTATTAGCTGAAGTGGTTGGTCCCTGGGTTATTTTCTGTTTATTTAGTTAAGTAGCAACCCAGCCTCATGTGGAATGAGCAAATCGAGAAATGCAAGCCAAGAGTGACTTAAATTTTCCCAGAGAAACTGAAAGCTTTTTGATGGTTAAATATAGTGCTGCGCTGGACTAACACTATATTAAATATTCATTCAGGCTAAAAGCAGAGGAGTATACCACAATCAACACTTCTTCTCCCACATCCACAGAAACACCATCGTAATTATCTTCTGAAACATCCCTGAGTTACTGTATCTACAGAATTACTATTTTAAAATCACAGTCTGCTATTCCAGTCCTATCAAAAGACCCAAATTTATTCTCCCTTACGTGGGTGGGGTTTCTCTAGCATCTCATTCCTTCCTTCCCTTGTCTCCATCCAAAGAAGCACTCTTCAAAGGACAATATGTCCCAAGTGGATAAGTATAAGCATATGCTAAGTGTTTCTCAATGTGTAATTTTGTGGAGCTGCCTAGTCACATGTTGCTGGCATTCCTATTTATTTCCAACTGCTAAACAGTTTCAAATGACAGCTAAAAGTTTATGGACTGGTTTTCTAAAGGTACTTTCAAGGCAAGAAATTGGTGTGGCTGCTCCTAAGAAACTGCTACAGTGAAGAAGATGGAAAGTCATCAATTAATGGGCAAGATGTGCTATGAAACAGCTCGAGAATGCTGGATATAAACCGGAGTAAACACTGTGTGTTATTCTTGGATATAACTACCAACCAAGTCACAGACGATTTCACTTAATGTGAACCAGCATCCTCAGAGTGCAGAACATTTTAGAGTACCTACACACTGTCTCAGGCACATTTCTAGTACATAGCCAAAAGTGTCTTTGAATGCAAGTTGGGAGGAGCAGCAGCTGGCTATAGGATAACTCTGGGTATGCTAACACCAACGACTGAAGAAAAGAGAAGACAACCTGCCTACCGCTTCTCTGAATATCCAACAATTCCATTACTCACAAAAAAATTCCTTAAGACGCTTCAGGAGGCCTTTGGAAAAGGTCTCCACCTCTAATACATGGTAGAGGCCTACAGAATTCACAGTGAGTCAATATTTGTTAAATTATACAGGCCATTTTGCTTAGGATTGTAGCCATGACATGCAAATGAGGACAAAAATACAATGGCAAGAAAAATATTCCGCAACAACAAATGCTTAAATGAGGGATACTCTAACAATGGACTTGATCTTGCACATCATTAATCATGCAAGTAGCCTTGGCTGGCTCAGGCCTGTGTGCGTTTTCAGAGATATTTATATGAATGCAGATAAGCAAAAGCAGCTTATATTTATATTTTAATAGCTTCTACAGGCCAAACTCTACAGTTAAACACATTATTCCTGTTTAAACCCATGACAGGTCTAAGCACAGACACTAAATGACCTATGTCCATAAATGTTTCAGCTCCATTTTCTGCCATTTTTAAGTTCATTTTAAGCTCATATTCTGATTCATTCTCAGAACCTCTGAGAGCTCCCCCAAAAATTGCACAAAGTTTATTCTGTGGGTAGGGCCTCCAAAGGCCATGTGGCTCAGCTTTGCTACAGAACATTGCTAATAGTACAATGGCATTCACCAGTGTCTTAAAATTGCTGACTATTAACAAGCACCTTTAAAAACATTTTACAAGGTGATTATTGCAGTTGTAATTTCTTCTGACAGGATGAGTCAGCTATATTACATTGACAAAAAAAAATCTCATTAATTCAGATGCCATGTGCTCTAAGAAACTTTTCTCTGACATTAGAGAGCTGTATGAATTGTTACTCTGCAAAAGACAGAGATATGAATATCCAACATAGTGGTCTAAATCCTGAAATTCTGGTTTATTCTTCATTCAGTCCTAACCCTGGCCAAATTCTATTAATCTTACATGGAATTTGGCTTAGCAACGAATTCAGGATTTAGCCATTCTCTGAAATATGGCATTATACTTGAAAGATGGCTTTCACTTCATATCAAATACTACTGACAATCACATTCAAAACACCTTCATTTCTTAGACTAATGGATTCAGAATTAGTTTATAGGTCATTATCAAGTACCCAATCACGATATCCGTGATCAATCTTCGTTGTGCCTTACTTGGGTAGTCTCGTCCACATCAGGAAGCCCTCTGATATCAGTGGACAGGCTGAATAGGAAGGTGCTACCTACTTTGATTAAGAATAGCATAACTAAGCCCATGATATTTTGTATTTTGTACATCAGGCACAGATTTAATGAAGGAACTACCACCCCTGTAATAATACTGCCTTGTATTATATGATGCATCATGGTCACAAAGCAGCACAGCCCCATCATAAAATAAAGGCTGCAGCTGCTCTGGGACAGCTGATAAAAACACATCGCATGTACATACTAATCTAAGGTCTTGTCTTGTTGGTAAATATTAGTTGTACTGATGTAAGAAAATGTCTAGGATAATTTATTGACTTCTATGCATTAATCTTGCCCCTGGATCTAAGCTCAGTTTAAAGTACAGCTAGGCACAAAAATACAGTGCTTGTTATTATTACAACAAATAGAAATCTTTATGGACATTTTCAAAAGATATTTTAGCCATACAGTGCTAAATAGATCAGGTAAGCCACAAGAGTCACCAGAACACTTGAAAGTTTATGTAGTATTATATTTCTCTTGCATTTGTAACCCTGAGTCCCTGTAGTGAACCGTACTGGCACTTTGATCTTCCCATTTTGCAGCATTTACATTCTCTGTGTCTTGAATGAGAGGGGAGGCGGGTGAGAGCACATTGCACTGCATGGAGTGTTCTCCAGCTGCATCATCCACACAGTAACACAAAGAAGACAGATGGTTATGGATCATCGCTTGGCAAAAACACTACAATGACTTGATGAGATCTTTGCTAAGTTTCAGTTAAGAAATTAAGTAAGCAGAAACTGTAGATGTTAAACAGAAAAAAGAGAAATCTTCTTTAATCATGATATCTTTTGCCAGAAGATAGCTTCAGGGCTTATTAAAGATGAAGCTAGGAATCTCTTCCCTCAGTTTTCACGTTTCCAAGGCTCTTCTTCAACAACACTGAAGTCTGCAGATTTGCCATTGGTTGCCAGTGTTACCTGCAAGTAATTATCATCAACAACCAACTTAAAGGCTAAGGCACTTTGACAAAAAAGTCATGAGTTTTATAAGGAAGATCATGGTATTTACAGGAATTACATACACCGTGTCATCTTATACATGTAAAATGTATTTATTCGGAGTTCACAACACTCCCAAATAGTGAGACTCCTGTTCACTTATTATACTGTCTAGAAAACATTAGCAGTAGAAAAAAAATTTCCATATTTTCTTAGTCTTTGTTGTAGTTTTTTTTTTAATAAATATTTCAGATTCTATTCCTTTCTGTCTCCTTTAGATTGCTCTGGATTATTTCAAAAACAGGTTACTTTTTTTTTTTTTTAATGTAGAAAGTCATATTTTTTTTCAGTGGAATTCCTTTGCAAAGCAGAATAGCTGATGCAAGGACATGAAAAATATGCAAGGCCAGAATAATGACAGATGTGTATCTATACACTCACCTACAATTACACTACCTTTAAAGAAATAGAGGAAAAAATATTCTGTGAAAGTATTGTTCATCATACCACTATTTGTAACCATGTAGTGTAAGATTTTGACTATAGTCAGACCAAAAATTCATAGTAACGCTATGTTTGTCTCACACAAAGTACAGCAAAACATAACTTTTGCCTGTAAAGATACGTGAGGTATGTGCTAAAATTTTTAGGTTTTAACTATGGTAGAAGACCTACAGTGATCTACCAACTCACAGTAAACACTGGCCAGCATGTCGCATCACAGAAATCACTATAAATAAACCCATGCTTCAAGACAGATAGCTCCAGCCAAATGACTTAAAAAAAAAATTTTAAAAGGTAAAATGTGAATTTAACTTTACAAAGGTAACCTAGATTTTTATAATTGTGAGAGAACCTTTCACTTAATTCTAAATGGATGGCTCACTATTTCCTAACTTACCTTGTAAGTTAACATCCTCAGCTTCAAATGTAAACTTAAAGACAGAGCTGAAATTCCCCATGCTGGAAAAACTGGATGCATGGAAGCATTGGGACATGGAAACATGACAAAATGCACTGATTTTTTAAACAAAGTAAAGGTTTTTCTTAGATAATTGAAATGGAGAAACATGCAAATGCAGGAATGAACAGCTTAGAAGTGAAAAATCACAGAGCCATGTGAAATATGATAATAAAAAATTACAAAAATATTGTGCAATAACAACCACTCTACCCCCATATAAAGGTAAATTACTTATTGAAAATACACACTGACCATGCAAAATTATGAACTACTAGCATTATACATGGAATATATGACAGAAAGTAAATAGAAAGGACATGTTACTAGATTAGCTTTCCCAAATTCTGACCAGAGTTGCAGTGAGCTTTTCAACCCACCAGTGCATTTGACAGGACGAACAGCTGTCTCTTCAGATTTAACAGCTGGCTGCTTTGAAGTCCCAAATCCTTCACTCTCTTGCTTTTGCTACTCTACACTTGGGAGCTGTAGACCACTTCAACATCATCCAAATGCTTCACAAACATCAGCATGTATTCATAGCTTATGAAGTCGACTGTAACATCACAACCTTTTGGCAGCTTGCAGCAGACACACAGATGAGACAAGTGACTGCTCAAAGTCAGTCTTGTGCTAAATCCAGTAAACCCTGGCTCCTTTCATGAGTTTAAAAGTGCAAGAAGAGATCACAAGCAGAGCAACCCTAAAACAATGAAAAAGGACAAACACTTCCAGCTCATAAATCACTAGCCCTAAATTTTCATTAAAGGGTATGCTTAGGATAGAACACCACACCGTTAATCCATGTTTTTGAGGTGAGCTAATGCCTCAACTGAGGCAAATGGAAAGAAAAACTGAATGAAAAAAGAAAGTGTGACAAGTATCGGATCTTCAGGTTCCTACTTTCTAGCTTGACTTGGATCTCTGTGCAAATCTGAAACACTGGAAGGAGACAAAATTATCAGTATTCAGTTCTATGAACCTGATTCAGGCTAATATGTGGCAGCTGAATTCGTCTTGAACACACTGAAATTAGCACTATCTCTTTCACTGAAAAACAGTTTTCTAAAAGTTCCAAAGGAACTTAACCGAAGTGTGTTAATGAAAAAAATCTTTTCTTTTCAGGGAGATTCTTTTTTCATTCAATTTTTTATCTCTTCTGTGTCCTTTCATTTTTTGAGAAATAAAAATTAATGACGATTTTTTTTCATTTTGTATAAACATGTATTCTCTTATAATTTCAAAGAAGAATTTCTTTAATTTTTCTCATGGAAAAACATGAATTAGATGAGGAAGGGGAGAGCCACAGCAGAACAAAAAATTGGGTTTTGTTTCAAAAAATAATTTTATTAAAAACTTGGAAGATTCAGGGAAAAAATGAGGATAAGATGAAGGTTTTTTCTTTTCTGAATTCAGTATTATTTTTCCCCTGAAAATGCAGGTTTAGCCTGGCATTATCTAGAAGTAAGCATTAGAAAAAAATATATTCTAAAGAGCATTTCCAGCCAGGCTGGACACAGGTGAAAGTGACATAAAAGGACTTATATTTCCAATATATATGGTGATCTGCTAAGGGACTTAGTGTAGGCATTCACAGTTATGATACTGGCTCAGTCGTGGCAACTGGAAGATGCAGGAGAACGTTTGGCTAAATGGCTAAGGTAGGGTCACTGACGAATTCACTGTGTCAAAGACAGTGTACAGGAGCTGATCAGAGTACTAATAAATTAAAAAAAGACTATGAAATGAAAAGTTCCAGCTTGTTTCACTCTCTTTCTCCTCCTTTTCAAAAACTCTTGATTTTAAACAGCCCTGTCCTAGTGGTGGGCCCTTAGTAAACTTTTAACCCCTAACCTCCCCAACTGTTTTCTCATTCAACTGGTGGAGTTTCTCAAGCTCACTTTGCTCTGATCAAGATATTAGCATTGCTATTAATAATCTACGTTAGTTACAGCAAGGATTAGAGACAGAATACAATGTTTGTGTCTTAATGACTCAGGAACGATGACAGAAGCAAAGCGTAAGCATGCTGTATGAGTGCAAGAGCATTCTGATGCTAAAGTGCATTCAACATGTCCATCTCTGAACAGCATATCATGGAAAGCAGTCAGCAAATGACAACACCTGTATCTGAATTGCAGCTATCCTTCATTTGAGTTGGCAATTAAGTTCTTTGTTGCCATAGAAAATTAAGTAACTGTCCACAGAAGGTGATGCCATATTCTCTGCGTCTTGGCATATTCCATAATACGCTGCATCTTGCCTTTTGATGTGTAAACAATGTACGTGATTTTTTCCCCTCAAATGACAACTTTTAGGAAGAGTGCAAAAAAACATCTTTTGAACTGCTCGAACTCATTCAAAATGTCTGGGGTTCACGGACCTTTTGGTCACATTGTTATTTGCAGAACAATTTGAAAAATACATGCAGGTTAAAAAATAAGATAAAATAAAGCATGCAGTGCTATATACATGTCTCAATATCCATAAATGTGAAAGGTACCTTGCACTCATCTACTATGACTGAGTTGTGAGCTGCAAAAACACATTGGTTTGAGTTGTTTTCCCTATGATTTTTCATGTCGTCGTAGACAGATTGAGTCTTGGTCATTTCAATGTCTTCGTGCCCTTTATGATGGGAGTCAATGATGTCAAGTTCTGCCTTTGAAAGGTGGTAGACAATGCCAGCACCAAAAGAATCTCCCACGACATTGACTGACGTTCTCATCCGGTCCCTACAAAAGAAGCAAAAGGAAGAGGCTGAATGTCATGAGAGGAAGAAAAAGTAGGGCATGACAGCCCTGCTCATGTTACAGTTACTGCATTTATTTCAGAAAGTTTAAGGCATCTTTAGAACAGAAAGATGGGAGCTTTCAAGCAAAATAGAAAAAGCTTGCTTTCCCAGGAGACTTGTTCAGACAGGGAAGGATGTGCAAACTTCCATGTC
>KZ506409.1:205871-217784 GCA_002844005.1 Limosa lapponica baueri
ACAACAATTCTTTAAAAATTGTAGACAGAGATGAACAAGTGGAATTCCCAACATCAATCTCCTTTCTCACAGAGAAAAAAAAAGCACATCAGCGAGAAATAAAAAACACATCAGTAAGAAATAACCATTTACAGTGAAAGTCTTGAAACTTGAATGATTTCCTGCCATTGCAACCCGGACAGCTAGAGAAAAATTATACTGTAGCAAGGTATTATGTCTTGGGTGTACCAACTGATGCTAAGTGAGGTAAGAGTGAATTCTAGCTGCTGGGGTGTTATGAGAGTATAGTCACCATCTCTCTATAGAGTGGAGAGCAGCAGGTTACATTAACTGTTGAAAGCAGTAGGGCTTTGTGAATAAAAAGACCCATGTTTTTATGCAGCAAGATAATCTACAAAAAAAAAAAGCAGAAGCATAACAGGAACACAAAGTCATTGCTTCAAGTTCTTTCTTTTGTTTCTACACGTTTCCACATCACTGCTGCTATCTGTGTCCCTCTTGCATAACAGGCTCCCTCTGAAACACTGATGAAGCTGAAGACTTCAGGCACCCTGCGACCTTTTCTATAAGCTGTGTCCATCTAGAGCCTCAGAGAGGCTCTGCAGCCCTGTAACTCAGGAAATCACTTCCAGGGACACCGGGGAATCACAGGGAGCAATGAGCCAAGATGCGTGTGTTTTAATGGAGTGGCTATTTCTGCTCTCCAAGACCTAGGAGATACAAAACACAGCAGTACGGTGCCACATGTAGCAATGCACTTTCATGTTCTGAAAAACTGGTTTTGTGTGATCTGGCCACGCTTGGCTCTGTGTACAAATAGCTCTGGGGAAGCCCTCGGAAGAAACATCTCCAAAAAAAAGAGAGAGAATCCCCTTCCCTCCAGAAATGTAAACAAGGGCTCGGTCTTGATTGGGTAAAGTCACTCCCTTGAAGGCAAGCCGGGCGCTGGTATTACGAACGTGTATACTTCAAAAACAGGACAGATACCTTCCAGTGACCCTACTGTGTTGAGGTTTTAGATACAGATTCTGCAAAAACCAGGGGTGGAAGGGCCACACATCACTGAAAACCACAGGAATGTTATTTGGTAGTAAAGTATTTTTATACAGAAGACAGTGAATAAAGTGCGTCTTCAGGTTTCTTTGTAATTATGCCTCCTAGCTAATACGGTGGGATTACGCAAGCCTCCCAGGAGATTTGGATGTTCTTATGTGGGGACTTGCCTGCTTAGGTGTCTTCTATATAATGAGCTTTCATAATCAGTGTGGTATTTGAAGGCCTTTGCTGGTACCTGCATGTCTCGGGTTTCAGTAAACAAAGAACAGAATACCTTCAGAAATATTTCAAATTGCGTCCTAAATAATCTTCACCAAATAGAAATAATGCTGCTGTGGTTCTAACGTACCTGTCAAGGCTTTAAATAATGAACTATTTCATTACATCGTTTACTAACAAACTGTGGTCACTATATGCCATATTAGGGTTTCATGAGGGTTTTTGAAATTTTTTTTTGTTCTAAAAGTTAGAACTTCAAACTTACCACATGATCATAGTCACTAACTTCATTACAATCTCATTCAGGATGTTGAAGAAATCCACCATCATCTTGGCCTGTTCTCCCATTTTCCCCATAGCAATGCCAAAAGCAATAAAGAATCCTATTAAACCTATTAGGAAAAAATTGCAAGACAAAAAAACCCATGTTTATTAGGAAGCTTTTGTACCTAGTCAATCTCTTGATACTACCTGCTAATCCAGTTTTCAGAACTATAGTGTATTACGCATCTTGTGGGACTTTTTAATATGGTTTCGCTCTCAACTTTCATGATCATATTCACAACATCTTTTATTCTTCAATATTTTACTAAATTGCAATTTCACAGCACGGCTATGTTTTTTTTTTCTTTTTCCTGAACTGATCTGATCATCAAAAAAATACCTATACCATAATCTTCTCAGTGCCATGCAACTGTTAGAAACCTCATAGCCCCTGGCAAATGGGAGAGGCAGCACAGCGCTGTATCATGACTCGTCTTTGTTGCAAAAACGGTCACTAGAGACCAAGAGCTTTTTTCCCAAGCTTTACAAAAGTCCCTTGACAGATTCAACCTACAGACTAGTCACTCCTGGAGTACAGGGAAAGGCAAAAGTGGCCCCAGCAGGAGTATTCCAGTTAAATTAAGAAGGTGGGGGTGGGAGGAGAAGGCGGGTATTGCACTTTAAGCTAAACCACAGAACACGCATTAAACAGATTAACCTCACTGACACCAGCTATCAGTGGATACACAATCATAGAATTCAATACGAGTAACATTTGGCTCCTAAATTTAAATGCTAAGGTGTGAAAGTCTGGAGCATTGGACTATCAGTGTGGAAAACCAACTGAGTGCATCTGTCATGCCTTACTTTGGAGCTGTGTCTCCAACGCTGGCCTTTACCATCCAGCAATTTTCAGTGCCCAGAGTGGGGTTATTAACTGATACTGATAGATGGTTTGAATCTTCAGCCACCCTTTGAAGCTAAACTTTCAGTCATGATACAAGTTCAGTATTTAAGATATGTGTGAAGTCTGTTGGGTAATTCCTAAGGAAAAACCCATCAGGACGCAAAAGCATTCAAGAGAGGGGAATTTCAGCTACCAGTACTCTGGGAAAAGACAGGCTGGCCCATACCCTCACACTGGGTTTAGCAATGATACTTTTTTCTTTTTTTTTTTTTTTTTAATCAAATCTCCTGGAAATAAAGTAATTCTTTAGCACCAAGCTATCTCTGTTGAGTCTCTTGAATAGGGAAGTGAAGTGTGCATTTGTGTGCTGCAGAGCATGGAGAAATGACGAAAAGCTTTTCAGTCAAAGACCAAGTAACTTCCTGGAATTCAGACTCTGCATCAGAAGATGTCAGTAGATGGTTTTGTTCATTAATTCCAAATGAGCTGCTACCTTAGTCGTAAGAGTCAGGTTGGTCCATATTTGCAGGAATTTGCCTGGCTTGTACGGTTTATGCAAGCTGGATGGCAATTCCCCAACATTTTCACTTCTTCATTCAAAACCAAACCACACCAAACCAAAAAACTCTGCAACATTTGGGAGTCATTGGTTAAAATACTATAGTAAATCCCCCACATCAACTGTGTATTTCCTTGCTGTAGGAATTGTATTCAGCCTTCTAGCTCTTTTCTTATCCACGACAGAGCCTGCACAAAAAAAGTCCAGTACTAAATGTAATGCATCTCTCACATCAGAAATGCATAAGCAGAGCTCCAGGAAAGAAAAAAGCAGGTGAGGGTAATAGCATGAGCAATGAGCTGCTGCCTCACACAGGGTGCAAAATGCTAATTTGCAGCTTTGAAAGAAAGTGGTTCCTCTGCCCACAGATGTTGAACGGAAGGAGGAGTTGTGGAGGCAGGCATAACACAGTGGCTCCTGGCTCTTGTAGATCAGTCTGTTTCACAGAGAAACGGATCCTTTCTGATCTATCTCCCCCACATCTAAGCAAAGCAGCCACTGCCAACCAACTCACCAACACCCGGAAAAGCTCTGCAGGCACAGCAGCCACTTTGTCAACAGGCACAGCTCATCAGCTGTAAGGAGTCTATAAGGGGCCGTTTGCTCCTAAAAAGTGATGTCCTATTGGTGAGATAAAGCACTGGTTTAGATACTGTCCCACTTTGAGGATGACACCTAGAAACGTAGGTGTCAGCCTGGACGTGCTGCGACAGTGCATGTGTATCTTCAAGTGTAGGCGTGCCAATCGGGCTACAAATTGAGACCTAATTTGTGACTAACTTCACCCATGTCAAGAAAGTAAGAAGGTGAGCAGGAGCACTCCTCTCGGGGCTGGCATAACAGTGAGTCTAGGCACAGAGGAGAAAATAGAAGTGGAGTGGCAGCTCTTTGCTCCCCCACGCCCCTGCTCCAGTCCAAACAGGTGCTTCAGGAAGGAGTAGGAGATAGTCAAAGCCTTTGTACCACCCCTACTTGCTGGCTTGTCCAGACAGGATGGCATGACAGCAGTTGTTCATAATTTGCAGCTGGTAAAGGTCAGCAGCCAAGATGAAAGAAGGAGGGAGTGGTGACTCAGAGCTGTGTCAAGCCTCTCTGGGATTTTTCTTGGGTGGTGCGGTTCACACCCCACCTCTCACTTCAGGCTCTGCCTCAAGCCAAATTGTAGCTCAGCATGCATGAGACACCTACTGGAAACAACTCAGCTCAAATTCATCAGGGGCTGGGTAAAGCACTGGCCCTTGAAGCTCTCCCCCATACTGTTTTGCCAATATGTGTTAGTATTAGTCTAGGTAGGTTACTTCTAGGATGAAAGGGTATTTTGGGTACCTCCTACATGCTTCCCCCCTGTACTCCAGTTAACACCTGCAAAGCTGCCAATCCAGAATAATTCACTTGATTGTTTCTGTGATGCAGTCATGTTTCTAGTTAGACCATTGGATTTTCACCCCAGAGACCAATGGGCAGCCAGTGAGTGATAACATTTGATGATTATCTGGGGAGACTAAACTTGCACTGAAGAGCAGATCATGCAAAACTGGCTAGCCAGTCACAGCCAAAAGCTGTGTCATACATGACACACATATTTGACAGGCAAAAAGTTTTCCTACCCAGGACATTCATGCCATCCTTAAATTCAAGTCCCTTCTTAATGACCAGCTGGGCTTCTGGTGGTGCATCACGCACTGTCTCATTCATCATAGCAAAAGCAGAGTCCGTGACATTCGGTGGTTCCTCAACGGGTGGTGGCACCAGCACTTTCTTGGTGACAGTCTGGATCTGAAGGCAATAAAAAGGGAGGATGAGAATGGAAAGAGACTGAATGTAATTCATATGGGAGATCAGGAAATAATCCCAGGGAACTATATTTTTAAAGGATTAGACATGCATTTCAGAACCTCTTACTCCTCCAAAAGCAAGTTTGCTTTTCAATAGTTACAAGTGTTACAAAGTCCTGAGAGTCTTCCTCATTATTCTAGTGTGAAAAGTATGGCAAATACTTGTTCCTTACAGCTAGGATGTAACATTTTACAGAACGTTAGCCCCTTTACCCAGATGGTTCACAAATGGTGCTTCACAGATTGTATGTTACATGGCGATACCATTGATTTAGCACCAAAAGGCAAGGACCTCTAAGATCAGTCACAACAGCAACTCTGCATTAAGGCTTGTTATTCAGGATGGTCTGCCCAGCTCAAGTTATCATAGTTAGTGTGATGGTTAACTTGAATCCAACACTTCACTTGGTGACTGCAAGAGCTCAAAATGGAATATGCACAGTCCCCTGAGCTCTGTAATTAAAATATTGTGAGTGACAGATAACAGAAAAATTATCAAAGCTGCCAGATACGTATTAAATCAAATCTGACCACCTCAAAAAAGAAGACATCAGCATCTGAATGGATGCTGGCACATGAAAGGCAGGGTCAAGGGAAAGCTGGGAAGAAATGGTAGGGGGAGAAATGGCTTGAGTTTATGGCTAGGAAAAAAGGGAGGAGGGAGTGGGAAAAGAGAGATCTGTGACTTGCTCCTTTTAGAAGGGACGTTTTCCTTCCACTTCACACCTTGAACCTTTCCCACCTCCCCATGGCTCTGGGACAGGCAAAACAGTCAGGAAGCTATGACCAGTTTGCCATGGTTTTCCATCTGCTCCCTACTTTCCTTGTTCCTAGAAACATGTTTGAGCAAAGCATCAGAAATGATGCATTAGATGCACCATTTTCCTGTTGAAATGGACATTGCAGTACTATGGATGATGATCCAGATTCAATCTGTATATTTTAGAACTGTAAGATTTTAAATTACCTTATGTCTTTCCTTTCAAAACCTGCTGTCTAAGTCTAGAGAGGGGGATGTAGAAAGAAAGCTTACATATCTTTGTATGAGAAATTCTTCAGTTGTCCTGAAACAACGAAACATTCCCGCACATTTAAATTTTTTTCGAAGTTAAATTTTATCTGAGGGATGCTGTCAACAGTATTTTTTATGTGAGGTATCCAGAATGTACGAACAGAGTGATAGAAATTAAACTTAAAACATTACACTCTACACGCTCACAAATTCCACTACAGTCACTTAAGTCAAAGGTCCTCAGCCCTTCTTTGCACAAGGCCACAATCACTAAAAATGCTGAGCCTAACATCAAGTTTAGATTCTGACACCAACATGTGAGGCTAGAAATCCATTTAGATGTCACTGTCATATTTATAGATGATGGTCTCATTCTCTGTGATGGCACATCTTAGGTCACTGCTGGAATAGCAGTTTTCATTATAAAAGAAGTCTTTCTTGCAGACCATGCAAAAATTCAAGAGATCCTGAAACCCCATGATGGTTCAGAGTTCAGTGTGCAAATGAACTGTCTCAAAATTGCAATTGAATCCTGGCATTGCTTTCTGCCTGGTGGCAAGGGAATGCATAGAAAACTCCCCCACAGACCACAGCTACACAGTGCCATTGCTCTGCACCCTTCAGAACCATTCTTCACAGAATTTCTGCAAAAAAATTGCTTCTTCCTAAGGCAATCTGGAAACACTGAATGCTCACAGAGGGAGTCTGTATAAATGTAGGAAGAGAAAATATATGCTGACACCATTAAAAGCAGAGAGATACATAAATCCTAACTCCTTACTGAGCAGTTAAGGGCTAATAGAAGGCACAAGTTCCATCTGGGAAGGAGTGTGACTTACTTTGCAAATGACCGGTGGCTTTGTGGCAGAGGCTTTCACTGGCAATTAGTATGGAATCTGGTAAAATCAAACACTGGAAAGCACAAATACTCAGTAGCTTTTTTGACTAAGTTTAAAAAACAATCAGTGGCATTGGTGATCCATAACTAGTCAAGTGACCTGAACACTGATACAACACACCCTGGAAAAGCAATATTAAGGTTCCAAAAAAACTATCTGCCATGGGTGGCTTAATCCTTCTTTCTCCGGCTTTTTGTCCCTTTGTTGAGATATGTGACCACTTTTAACTCACCAGAAATCTAAGTCTCCTCTCTTCCACAGTTTAAACGAGGGAAAGGAGGAAAAAAACACAAGCCCCCTGATCTCCCCGCACTCAGTTTTGCAAAAATACATTTCACATTACAAGTGATGTTTGGCCACCCACAGTTTGATCACATGACTGACATTCCCATGATGATTTGGAAACATTGAGAACATTCTCTCTTTAAATCCCCAAGGACTACACTTTTTTTATGTGGAAGAAGTCCACGGAAGAAATGAAGCAATCCAAGCCCTTTTGGCAGCTTAGGCTTCTTCCACCCTGCATGGCCTCTTCTCCCTTCCCCCTCTTCTCTTCACTTTATTCTTTGGCCATTACCCCAGCTCCAGCTATAATGCCATTTCACGTAGGAACACTTAAGAACAGGTTTGGCAACCAACCCTGTTTCATAATATAAAAAAAAAGGTCCGCACTATTGCCAAACAATTTAGTTGTAGGAAAAAGCAGCTTACGTACAAGAAATATGTTTAAGCAGAAAATTGAAAACATGCATTTTTCATTTATTTTACCCCTCGAAGCGAAGCTGTTTTGATTAAGCATTGTAGAAAAGCTTTTAGACAAAAATATCTACCTACAGAGCAAGCAACACGCAACACACAACACAGTGCAAGCATGCTTCTTGCCGAGCATGCTTCAAACCTGGCCTGATGGAGCCACCTGTAGGTGGGTCAGCCACTGGACGGTACTAACCCACCTAGTCTGGACTCTAATACAGGAATAGAAGTTATGAGAGGTTTGGTTTTGGGGTACATTTCCACTGGCAAACAGCTGGAATGAAGTTCATCCATATATTACAAACAGGGCATTGCAGAACCATCAGTTCTGTAACTAACAACCAAGATCAAATTCAACCTGGGTGAAAGATCCCATAATTCATCAGCTGTTCAGCCCAAGCCAGCATTTATGACCATATATATTGTATAAAAAGTGAGGAAAAAATTTATATTTACTTAATAACAAACTAAAAATCATCTTCTTAAAAAAAACCATAAATTTAAATAATAACTGCAACATAAACCAAAGCAGCTATAAATCATGTTCTTTCATTTACCCACTCAAGACTTAAGGCCTGTATTTCTCTTTGCATCATCATTTCTGTCATTCACCTAAACAATGACATTAACTTTACAGACATCCCTGGTAAGTAAAAGATGTAAAAAATATTACCAAGGAGTAGAAGGATTTACCTGCTGAAAGCATGCTTGGACTAGATTTTCAGGAAACAGGTTTCGGATCAAATCCAAGAAAGCATCCAGACTAGATACTTCATCGTTCTTCTTCCCTTGACCAAGCTGTTTCTTGAGTTTCGGATTCCCTGGATGGATGGCTAAAACCAAAATCACGCCCAGCACAGCAGCAATTATAGTGGTGGACATGTAGTAGACCATGGCTCTTGTACCCAATCGGCCACTTGCTTTAGCATCTAAACCAGACAGTCCTGCAGGTTTTTTATGTTAAGAAACACAAAAAATACTTTTATTTTAAGAAACAAAAATATTTTAAGAAACAAAATGGGATATTGAGACTCAATATCCAATTTAATAATCATCAAATTAAATCCTTTATACTTTGCAAAGTTTAATGACTGCCTCCAGATGCCTACTTTTGTCCTTGCTCTACGCTCAGCACTACAGACACCATTGAAGCTTCTGTCTCCTGTTCTTATGTGAGCAATGTCTGCTGCTACTGATTTGAAGAAAACCACTTAAGATTCCATCTAAACACAGAGGAGGCATTGAAAAATAGAGAAGATATCATACCATCTTTTGCCCTTGATTGCTGCAAACTGGTCATAGTCAGTTAAGCTGTCTGACACCACAGCTTTAAGAAGGCTAGGCTTGCTAATGTCATGCCATCTTATTTGCAAGATCCAATCCAGGAATTAGGTAAAATAGCATATTAAGAAATTTCTGATGTTCAAGAAGTTGTACATGTGCACGTGTTTGAAAATAAATTCACTGGAGCATCTATGCATCAAAGCCAATGAAGATAATCAGAAATTAACTCTGAAATACACACTGCAACCACAAAATCCCTGACAGAATCACACTATTATTCTTCCTACACCACAAAAAGTAAACCAGGTGATATCTGTAGCAAGCATCTTAAAGTATTTATGGCTAATAGATCTTACCTGTGATTAAACTGGAGATAATTAAAGGGAGGATCAGCATTTTTAGCATCCTCATAAGTATATCTCCTGGGAAGGCTATTAGCATGATGATATCAGGGTCAATAGGTGTTGCTAGACGAAGAAGACCCCCACACAGTGCACCCAGGATGACACCTGGAAGAAGAATAAAAGAGAGCAGGTAGGTAACATAAATATACCTGATTGTACATTGATTACACAGAAGAACAGTCTAGAAGGAAAACAGTTGCACAAAACAGCTGGTTTTTGGTACAGAGACAGACTCTTGGAAGGTTTAGCCTTCTGATTAATGCAAGGCTGTAACACGCTTACCATGTACCTCCTGATTACAGAGAAGTGGTCCTGATAGAGAATCTTCTGACAGCTGAGCTTACATCTAATGTACTATTCCCTTTCTGCAAATACAAATTTGCTGCAAACCACAATGTTATTGAGGTTTACTAATACTGTGTAGGCTTTGCAATACAGTGAGGGATAGCCAAATATAATTCATATCATTGTTCTTCAGCTGGCAAATTTAAGACACCAAGAGGTGAATTGATTTATATAAGGCCATACAGAACTGACAGAAGAGCCAGGGTAAAGACCCAGGTCTTCAGAGCATGATAGCTCGCTCTCAGCATAAGAATGGTACCCCTTGAGGACCAGGTCAGCACCAGTAACTATTTTACAGTCTAAGAAAAACCCTGCAGGAAAGCTAGAATAGTCTTGTGAGGAAAACAGAACCAAGTTTTGTTTTGGGGTTTTGAAAGGGACTGCCTGACCAGAAATACTGCACCTACCATTGAAAAAAACTTGATTCTTACTACTCATTTATTACTCCTTCCCTTTCATGGTCTGCATCCTTCTCTTTGTGCTAATGTTCTCAAATCACAACTAATCCCTTCGTCGTTTATTTAGATTTGTACAGTCATAACACCTAAACCCCTCTCTCAGGATTGAGGCTGTTAAGGGAAAAAAAGGCCATGTTTACTTTCATAACATGGTCTTTGTGAATGGATATTTTATGTTTACATCCAGGATACCTTTGTTTTTCTGATCCCAAGCCCAGGTCTCAAATGTAATAAAACTTGACAGCAAAGCCTGAGTTGTGATTTGCAGCACCTGTAACTCTTCGAAGTATGTTTGATATAATGGAAAATATATGTGTATTTAAAACTTTTTCTGGAACTGCATCAGGCACCTTCTAAAGATGATTCAAAGCAAATACTAACTAAACACTTCAGCAGGATGGGTTTTGAAGGCTGAAAAATATGGATGTGAGATTTGCAGCTCCAGACCAGCTGCAGCTGGTCTTTCAAACAATAACAAAATAGAGTGTGTCTATGAATTTGTTGCATTTGGCTGTTAGGCTTTGAGTGAAAGAGAAACAGGCAAAGAGCCAGTGAACCACAATAAAATGTCAAACTGTTCCACATTTGGAAGCTGCTAAAGCCAGAGGCAATATTCAGGATGAGATCACGGAGCGCTGGCTTACAGCTACAGAGAGGGGGATAAACTTTAAAAACAGTGGAGCGTGAACTGAGAGATAAAGGATGAAGCAAAACAAATTTTGAAGAGTTTTTATCTCTATTTCAAATAACCAAGAGGAAAAAAATGTGTAGTGCATTTAGTTCTACTGAATGACATCGATCTGACTGGCCTCAGGACGTCGATCACACTCCATTCAAAAGCAGACACAGCATGTGTCTCAGTGGTGTGGATCTGCTCTGTGCTGTCAGCAACACCCTGCACACCTGAGCTACGGCGACAACGCCTACGGGCATCCTACGTACCTTCTGCCTGTGCCACCGGAATAGCTGATGACCACACACAGGGTCTGTGGTACCACATGAACAGATACAGAAGAGACAGAAGGTGGAGCCCAGCAGATGTACCTTACCGAACACAGTGAGAGTCAGGAGCAGATTCCTGTGGAGCGACTGGCAGAACTGCACACATATGTTCCTGGATCTGTGCTCCACTGGACTTAAATGACTTTCATGCATCCGCACTTCTACTTGCTTAGGCATATTGTTGGCACTAGAACGAAAAATTAAAAAGAAGTAACAGTTATAGCACAGGATGCCAAAAGTGAGAGGAAAGTCTGGATTACTTCCATCATATATAACTGGGGAATCTGATGCATATTCCAGTGCTTCCCACATTTCACAAGCACTGTGTATTTGCTGCTCTGAGGAAGTTTCTGAAATGCCAACGGTTTCTTTTTCTAAAGGTGTTGCCATTAAAGTATTTTTTGTGGTTATCTCTCAAGCGGTGAAGGTGTAACCAGAATGAATTCACTGGACACATCATCCCAATTTGTTTCATGGACTAAACTATTGGTCTTGAGCTGGAAAACTCAGTTTCCCCAAAGATCATGGCTGTCTACTTAAGTAGGAGAGATGCCTGAAGAACAAAGTTTCTATTATCACAAAAATGCAGATTTTAATACCTTATTTAATTCCAATTCAGGAAAAGAGTTTAAAAATGAGGATTTATTTGCAAAATAAAGCATTCCAGAATATTTTGCCTAATCTTCCCAAAATGTTTCATTTCAACATTAACATTTTATTGTAATATAGTCACAATGCTGAGGCCAAAAGAATCTTTTTCAATTTGGTTCTCATGAAACTTGAACAACTGCCACTGACAATTAGTCAGAAAACTATGCATTCCCCAAGAAAATCTTTGGTTTCATTGAATTGGCAGTGTTTTGAGGAAAAAGTTTTTTTACTAACTCTAGGTTATATTTGGGTAAGTGATATGCAC